>OLKM01002300.1:0-74906 GCA_900291075.1 Melanogrammus aeglefinus | reverse complement strand
AAAGCTAACTTACAATGAACCTATTTTGCTTTACTAGTCTGACTTAGGCCTACCTCCTGGCTTGAATAATAAGCCTTGTCTGCGAAACCGGGCCTAAATCTTATAATGCGTGCGGCTGAGCGCGGGTGCCTGTTGCCGTCCAAAGAGGCGTATGATTTTTAGAACTTGATCGGAACCCAGAGGTGCGTTCGCTTTTCACCATTCAAGCGAACCACCTGGGTTTGTTTTGAAGCAAACAAGACACCTCTCCGGCTGGGTCCTCGGAACCGCTGTTTTGTTCCTCCCCGAGTTTGATGGTTTTGTTTCGCAACAGCCCCAGAATTCCGCACCAAGGCGACCAAAATCGTCTTAGTGCGCGACTAACCCACAGGAATCAATTCCAAAAAGTCAAAATCTGTATTATAAAACAGACAAGCAAGGCTTGGCTGCTCCGCTCTCACACTATGGAACACAACCTCCGTTTTGAATCGCTAAAAATATCACTTGATCGACAAAATTCTTACAATCATGATTGATCATCAAATTAAATCATGCCATACCTTAATTGTCAGTACAGTGTCTGTTCCTTATCTAAAAAGAGAACCCAAGTTTTTCTGTTCTCTGCATCTTGGGTGGCATTTTATGCTAGGCCACACCAAAAAAGCGTTAACCCCGCGTATCACGCGGTAAAAATCGGCCATTTTCCACCATAGGGACCATTGGTTACGCGCGTAGGGACGCGTACACGCGTTACACGCATTTAACAACATTTACTCGCGTTAGGCGCGTATGAGGCGCGCAGTATATTAGAACCGCTCGCGTATTATAACGTGCCGCGGTACGAAGAGTTTCAAAAATTGAACTTTACGCGCGTACGCGCCGCATAGCCAATCAGCGTGAGCTTGACCCGAAAAACCCGGTCCCAACTGGCAAAAGAGAGAGCTGCACAGAAGCATACGGCCGGCCGACAATCTTTTTTATTCTGGGTGGAAATAGTACATAGTTTACGCCATAATCGGCGTTTAATGTAAACATTTCTAGCGAGAAATGTGCCTTTAACTTTCATAATTCGCTCCGGTGAATGTGAAGGATGTTTGGTTTGATAGTTATGACGAAGAGGGAACGCTCCAATTCACTTGCATGGACAGCGTCTCTGGTTGCTAAGCAAACCTCACTGTCTTGGGGACTATATCCCTGCTGATCAACAACTACGAAGGCTGGAAACACAACAGACACACCATGTGTTATTATATACCATGGTCCATGTTAGTTTAACCCGATTATTGTTTATTGTATATCCGAGATTATTAATCTATAACCCGAATCAAGCTCTATCATTCACCGCTGCGTAGTGACCTTCATGTTTGGCGGAGCTTTGGAAAAGAGAATGACGGGGAGAAATTGGGCCGTCCTCATTCTACGCGCGTTAACGCGCGTATCTGACCATTTGACACAAATGGTCCGCAACATTTTAGCTGCGTTACGCGCGTTACATGGTACGCGAGCTAACGCTTTTGGTGCTGGTTCCCGGCATAAGGACTGACGCCTCGTTTCCATACGTGTTTTCTATCCGTACTTCCGAAATTACGGAAGGGGTCCGCTAGTGCTTTACGTACGGCGCATGAATTATTTAACCGAAGCCAAAAAGATGGGGAACGCATGTAATGGCGTTTTTCGGAGACCGGTACTGTGAATAATGAGGATTCGACACACTACCGAGATAAAAAACCAACCAGCCAAAATGCCTTGTCCAGCATGAATGCCCTGCGTCTCTGGCGATTGCCGCCCAATTATAGATAAGGATGGCGACGCACTCTCACTCATGTTGGTGTCATCGCAAAGTCTATTTAAGAACAAAAATAACAAAATGAGCGCTAAATTATTGAGGGAAATCACAGCAGTGACTATATTATATAATAGGGGTATCCATTAGCCCAAATTAGGCCATACAAATAATACAATCAAATAACATCAAAATCGCGACTGTATTTTATTTAAACCTCATACAACAAATGATCTAAACAGATTATCTGACTGTTATTTTAAATGTAAACATATAATATATTAAACTGATGCTATAACCATTTATAAACCCATTTCATATCAAAATGATGAAAGTAGGCCTATAGAGGGATCCGGAAAATAGAAATAGGCCGTACTCACAATTTGTCTTTCAACTCAAAAGCAGCGAGCTACAAACTTTCATCCGGTACCCGTAAAACGACGGCGAAAGTACATTTTTTAACGTATATTACGGACAATACGCGGACAAAAATTTACGGAGGGGAGGAGTCTCGGAGGAAAAACGGACATTAAGGAGAATCACATCGAATGAAAGGACTTTCGGTCGGAGACCGGTTGGATCGCAGTACGAGATGTACGTATGTGGAAACGAGGCGTTAAACTAAGCGTAGTGCCTTTTAGAATGGTTTGCACTAAAGGAAAGAAACCCAATACTTGACGCTTTTTCTTTGTTAAAGTCTCTGCAGCTATTGTGCTTGAAATTTTTATTTATCTGTCAACAATTATGTTGAATGATTACAGTTTCACAATAAATGTTCTCCAAACACATACTATACAGTATATCCATTATATTGCCAGCGTATTCCAAAAGACACTCACGCTCTGCAGCAAGCCAGTCACAGTTTGATTGGCAGGCGCTGTACAGTGAACGTAAACAAACAACTAAGCTAAGTTAGCAATTGTCGATTAGCGCATTACTTTTCCTCTAATATCACGCTAATACGTGAAACGAGGAAGGAGAGACGCCTGCCCGGACGGAAGCCACGGGGCCCCCGCTCTGAGCCAGCCCAGACGGGAGGGCCCGTTGGCGAGCGCCTGGTGGCGGGTTGCCACGGAGCCCGCCGGGCACGCCCCGAAAAAGCCTACGTGGCACCCCCCCTCTTCGTCCTGTGGCCACCACCTGCAGGACGGACGCACTGGGACGTCGGGTGCGCTGCCACATGGGGTGGAGGTGAAAGGCAGGGGTTCCCGACGGACGCCAGACTGAGCGCAGAAGC
The DNA here is from genome assembly GCA_900291075.1 of Melanogrammus aeglefinus. Lineage (NCBI taxonomy): Eukaryota > Metazoa > Chordata > Actinopteri > Gadiformes > Gadidae > Melanogrammus > Melanogrammus aeglefinus. The sequence continues at coordinate 71,907 of OLKM01002300.1, read as the reverse complement.
TGGCTCTGGGACGTGAAGCGTCACCTCACTGTGGGGAAGGAACCGGAGCTTGTGAGGGAGGTGGAGCGCTACCAGTTAAGATCTGGGTGGGGCTTACTTACGCACAGTCTCAGCTTCTGGTACTGTTACTCCTGGATCAGGGGTTGGACTCTATCTTCTCTGTAGTTGCCATAAAAGAGGCATGAGGCCGCCGGGCGGGTTGTGGGGATCTCATAAATCCGGCTGAGCGCCGCGGTAGACGAGAGGGTCGCCTCCCTACGCCTAAAGGGTGGTGGGGGGGAAAACTCTGACTGTTGTTTGTGCGTAATGCACCGAACAGCAGTTTTCAGGGTACTCGGCTTTCTGGAGACCCTGAAGGAGTCTGTATGGGGCCGTAGGGGACTCCGTAGTTCTACTGGGAGACTCAACGCCCATGTGGGCAAACGATGGAGACACCTGGAGAGGCGTGGTGGGGAGGAACGGCCTCCTGATCTAATCCGATGGTCGTGTGTTTATCTGGGACTTCTGTGCTTTAGTCCAGGATTGGCAATAACAAACACCATGTTCGAACATAAGGGTGCTCATAAGTGTACATGGTACCAGAGTACCTTGGCCGAGATCGACTGATCGATTTTGTAATCGTGTCATCTGACTGAGGCGGCATGTTTTGGACACTCGGGGAAGAGAGGGGCTGAACTGTAACCGACCACCATCTGGTGGTGAGTTGATCAGGGAATGGGGAGATTCTGGACAGACTGGTAAGCCTTCTTATATATTCTTGAGTAAGTGCGGGTGAATTGGGAAACGTCTGGGAGGGCCCCTGTCCTAGGGGGATTTCAACTCACCCTCCGGCGGAGCTTTTTCTACATTCCTGTGGGAGGTTGGGGCATTTGAGCCGGAGTGGCGCGGTGTTCAAAGCCTCCTTGCTGAAGCTGCGGCGGTGAAGTGTGGCTCAGGGTCTTAGGTTCCTCAAGGGCGGTAAACCTCGACACCGGCTGGCAGGGAAGCCGTCCGACTGAAGAAGGAGCCTTTCGGGATAATGTTATTCCCGGAGGACTCCTGACGCAGTTGAGGGTACCGACAGGCTCGAAGGGCTGCAGTAAGCCGCTGCCGTGTCGAGGCTAAGCAGCGGGTGTGGGAGAAGTTTGGAGAGGCCAGGAGAAGGAACTTTCGGTCGGGCACCAAAGTGTTTCCTGGAAGACCATCACGGCACTCAGGAGGGGGAAACGGGGAAACCATCCAGCTGTGTACAGTAAGGATGGGACTACTGTTGACCTCAACTGAGGAGGGTAGTCGGACGGTGGAGGAACACTTTGAGAGAACTCCTGAATCTCGACTAAACATGCCTCTATGATGGAGGCAGAGCTTCGAGGTTTGATGGTGGTTCATCGTCAATATTCTGGTGGAGGTCATGAGGGTAGTTAAACAACTCGCAGTGGCAAAGCCCAGGGATTGATGAGATCAGCCAGACTGCTAAAAGCTCTTGGGTGTTGGGGGCTGTCATGGTTGACAGCCTATTCTCCCACATTGCATGGGGAGTCGGGTACAGTGCCAAGGAGTGGCAAATTGGGTGGTGGTCCCTGGTTCAAAAAGGGGGACCAGAGAGTGTGTCATTACCGGGTTACACACTTCTCAGCCTCCCTGGTAAGTCTATTCAAGGTGCTGGAAAGGAGGGTTCGGCGATCCGTCGAACCTCAGATTGAGAGGAAACATGCGGTTTTCGCCGGACGTGGAACACGGGACCAGCTCTTTCACTTCGCAAGATCCTGGAGGGGGGCCTGGAGTATGCCCATCCGGTCTACATGTGTTTTCTGGATCTGGAGAGGCTGTGAACGGGTCCCCCGGGAGAAATTGTGGGAGGTGCTGCGGGGGTATGGGGTGGGGGGGTCTCTCCTCAGGGCCATCCATCCTTGTACTCCCAAAAGCGAGAGCTGTGTCCGGGTTCCGGCAGTCAGTCCAGTCTCGTTCCGTGTGGGTGTTGGCCTCCGCCAGGGCTGTGCCTTGTCACCATCCTGTTTGTGATATTCATGGACAGGATATCGAGGCGCGGTCGTGGGTGGGGAGGGTTTGCCAGTTCGGTGGTCTGAGGATCTCGTCCACTGCTCTTTGCAGATGATGTGGTTCCTGATGCATCATCGGCCTGTGACCTTTCAGCACTCACTGGGATCGGATGGCGGCCGAGTGTGAAGCGGCGGGATGAGGATCGCACTCTAATTCTGAGGCCAACCTGAGATCTTAAGGAGGAAACCGGTGGTTTGGCTATTTTCGGGTAGGAAAATGAGTCCTTAGCCCAAGTGGAGGAGTTCAAGTACTGGGGGTCTTGTTCGCGAGTGAGGGGGCGATGGAGGTGGAGATTGGCCGGAGAATCGGAGCAGCGGGAAGCGTTATTGCGTTCGCTTCACCGCACCGTTTGTGACGAAAAGAGAGCTGAGCGGCCAAGGCAAGCTCTCGATCTATCGGTCAATCTTTCGTTTCCTTCCTCACTATGGTCATGAGGGATGGGTGATGACCGAAAGGACCAGATCACGGGTACAAGCGGCCGAGTGAGTTTTCTCAGGAGGGTGGCTGGTTTCTCCTTAGGGATAGGGTGAGAAGTTCAGTCATCCATGAGGAGCTCAGATTAGAGCGCTGTTCCTTTGCTTAGAAAGGATCAGTTGAGGTGGTTCGGGCATCTGGTAAGGAGGCCACTGGACGCCTCCCTTGGAGGTGTTCCAGCGACCATGGGGGAGACGGGGAAGACCGGGATAGGTAGGAGTTTTCTCAACCTCGGGAACGCCTCGATCCCCGTAGAGCTGTATGGTCGGAGAAGTCTGAGCCTGCTTGGCTGTGCCCCGTGACCCGACCCGGATAGCGGTTTGAGGATGAGATGAGATATCCCGCTAATTGTTGTGTTTAATAAAGTAATGGGAAACAAGATATCTTTTTCCTCCACTCTCTCCTTCCCTGCTTGGTGTTGCTTATAATTTGCCTCCCTCGCTCTGGTAACGTCACGTATGTGAAAAAACACACGAAGCCCCAATACTGATTTAAGTTTGCATATATTTTTCCGAACGAGTATTCGAATAATTCGGGCCGCCCTAATTTCCATAGCTCGGTTGTGAACAACACTGTCAGGGTGGATGTACAATTTTTATGCAACTGTTTTTGAGCAGGGCTACTCGCTATTGGGGGCGTAAATCTCTGGTTTCATCACGATACGATATTAAATCTTCATTGGACAAAATACATATTTGCCGATATCAAAGTCTGCGCGATTACGATTTAGTTCGTTTCAGGGCCATGCGATCGATATGAGACAAATATCTATATGCCATTTAATACCTCCTATTTCACTCAAATCACATACTTTATTATAATTTCATCATTCAAATTCTTTGCTCTTCTGGATATTTAAAACAAAAACAATCATTTTTAACACAAATAATAAAGTTCCACATTGCATTTTATTTTTATGGCTTAAATAGGTAAATAAAGAGCCTGTAATGAACATATACCATTCCCGATCTATGTGTGGATAGTTTTCTTCTAAAAACAAAACATCCCTCGGAACCTCGGCTGTTAAAATAAGCCATATTTGCCAGATTGGGCTAATATTCCAGCCTTATTTGGCTACTTTTAATTGGTGAGCGCTGCATGCAGCACTCACCTAATTAATTAGGTGCCATAATAAATAGCAAACTAGTCATTACCTAACCCTTTGTTATTATTTGTTAATTGTTACTAAAATATCCTTTTTTGGCACATAGTATCGTTTTTTTTTCACTGACCACAGACACTGATTAGGATTAGGGTCGTGTGTTTGAGTTCGGGCCGTGCGTTATGGTAAGGTTTAGGGCTGTGCGCTAGGGTTAGAGTCGTGTGTTAGGGTTAGGGTTGGGGTCATGTGTTAGGGTTGGGTTAGAGTTATGCAAACCACTAATATTTAATTAATGATGAAAAAAACGATTTACTAGTGCCAAATAGATGTTTTAGTAACAGTAAATAAATATTAACAAAGGGTTAGTAATGACTAGTTTGCTATTTATTAAGTGTTACCGATTTTTTGACATAATCGAGCAGCCCTACAGTCCTCTTTCGCTACTTTGACTACTGGTGAAGCAGTGTGTTTATATTGTTGTACATTAACAATTAGGTATTTGTATTGATTGTATTGTATTACGTTGCGTATATTTCAAAAGTATTTCATTCTTTCAGGCATTTGGCATAATATGAACTGCTGTACTGGTAGGAAGTGGAATTTTCAAACCCAGAGGATTGTAACATTTCCTTAGTTACTTTCCCCATTGAATATCTCCCTAGCAGAATATATTAACTCAAACCTGTGAGAACACAATTGACATGCCTTCCCACAATACTGCATGTACAATCTTTTATGAGCTATATCGTTCCCATGGTACCCAACTCCCATGCAACGTTCATCATTCCTTCCGAAGATGTGACAAACAAACACAACCAAATATTCTTAAAAATATCTTTAGTTTTTTTTTTTTTTAAATGTAACTACACAAAAAAAATATATAGCTGCGAGCAGCAATGTGTGTGTCCAGCAGAATAGGACTCAATAACCTATTTTTGATGGACAGATGTAATCGGCTGGGTGGCTACATGATCACTGTCTATGAATTACAGCATTATGCGAGTAAGCGTCAATATTTACCAAAGGGAAAAATGACCCCACCTAGAGGGTAAGGGCTGCCTTTACAGTCCTGCCTGACAGACAATGACACAAATCATTGGGGTATTCGGAACAATATCCCTAACAGAGACACAATGTAAACAAGCATCCTTATTGGAGGCGGTTCTTATTGGAGGTGGTATCTCCTTCTCCAACTGCCAGAAACCTCGGTGTGGTATTGGACAATCGTTAGTGCTGTGCCGCAAACATCATGCGGTGGCCCGATCTTGCAGATTTGCACTTTTACAACATCCGCAGAATCCGGCATTCTCACAAGGGAAGCAGCTCAGTTCTAGTCCATCACTGGATCTCGCCGCCTCGACTATTGCAACTCAACTCCTGGCTGGACTTCCTGCCTCTGCATTTAACCTTTGCAGCGCATTCCGTGCGGCCGCGCGCTGTGTTGAAACGAGTGTTTGTCCCATGTGACCCCTCTTCCGGACTTCACTGGTCTGTAGTTGCTCGCATCAAAATTTAAGGTCCTCATTCCGTGAGAAACTGAGAATACCTTGTTTTTGTTGAAATACTTATAGTCTCTACGAGTTGCATATGCATGCTGCACGTGAAGTGTTCTCTACCCCATTACCTTATTAGGCAATGAGAGAGAATCACAGAGAAAAACGAGCGGGATGAGACAACCTCATCGGTGTTGACTTCACACCGAATTAGTATTCATGGCACGCTTCCGTCTGGCTTAGTGTTGCTCCGCCTAACGGCAGACTGGAAGTAGCAAGAGCTCATTTCTGCGCTCAGCGTCACAGTGCTCTTAGCCAATCGAGGCGAGCAGATTGGATATCATGCATATTCATGTTAAGAGCGAATCTGGTTCGTTCGTCCCTCCACTCCCCCAGCAACTAAACAGCATGAAACAGAACCAGCAAGCTTTTTTTTTTTTCTCTCAAACCGGCTCTTAGGGCATCAATTCAGACTACCAGATCACCGCAAATTAACGAAAAACGATGGAGATGAGACCTTTAAGACGAATGGTTACTGTCATACAAGGCAGTCGATGGAACTGCCCTGTCCTACTAGGGATGCGTACGTCACGGTACAGTTTTTCCCATCACGGTTCGGTATGCATCACGGGGTTTTTTGGCTGATAATACGATACGGTTTCGATATTTTAAATATACACTACTCAGACTAGCAAGGCAATATTGCAGTGTAAAATAATTAAAGCAGCAAGATATAATCAAAACACAACTTTTACAAAAGGACGAGGTGTAACACTCGTCCTGCATACAGCGAGCGATGCGAAACGCGACGAAACTCGCAGCGAGGGGTGTCCTGATATGCATGCAGCGTGACGATATTTTGTCGCGAGTGTATTTTATTGGTTAAGAATCAAACCAATCAAATCATCGAGGGGATGTAAACACATTCAACAGGAAGCAGAGTGTACTTATCAACAATATAAGAAGTGTTTAGGGGCGGGACACCGCCGGCGAAATGTCGTCCAGATAAAGACTACGCGATGCGATAAATTCAGAGGGTTGAGCGACATCGCTGGACGGCGCGACGTTCGATCGCGGCACGTTCGGACAGGCTCATTGAAAAGTACACATTCTAATACTTTTCCTCGCTCGGCCAGCTTGCGTCTGCTGTCGCTCGCTGTAGTCAGACGGGGTGTAAGGCCAATCAGAAGGTGCCAGGAGCAGCCAGCGCTCCTTCAGCGTTCAAGGAAAACGTACCGAAATACGTTTGTTTGCCGTTGTGCATTTGGACCGAAAAGGGCGTATTTGAACGGTTCGGTAAAATACCGAATATTGTTGCATCCCTACTGCCTACCTACAAACCTTGCTAAAGCCACACACCCCAGCTCGATCCCTCCACTCAACTACCTCAGGCTGGACGTCTGGTACCGCCATCGCTAAGGCTAGCATAGGTCGTTTCAGCAAGTCCCGAACTTTTCTCGGTTCTGGGACCTCAGTGGTGGAACGAGCTCCCTGCCGTTCTCAGGACCGCTCACTATCTTCCGAAAAAGACTCAAGACTCACCTGTTCAGAGTCCCCCTCGACTCTGCATAGCCACCCTCCATTGTGTTGTATTTTATTATAGTACTTAACTGTGTAGCAACTGCCGTAGCTGCTATCATTGCTGTAACACAGGGAATTGTTTAGCCTAGCGATTGTTGCACTAGTGGTTCTATGAACATCCTTTCTGTACGGACAGCGATATATTGTTGCACTTCTTATGACGAATGTACTTACAATAAGTAAGTCGCTTTGGATAAAAGCGTCTGCTAAATGCCCTAAATGTAAATGGTTCATGAAGCATCTAATCCAGTAAGAATTGCCGTTTATATTGTAAGTGGGCGGAATGGTAAAAATAGACATTGTTGCATTAAGTACCTCTTGTTGCCACACGAGTGCAGTGTCTACCCATTAATGAGCGCTGTTCAGCGCAACTATCATAGAGTAGTAGTGTTCTGATTGTATGCTGTATGTCAGATTTACATGATTTAATATGATTGATATGTTATCAGTTTTATATAACACAGAGTTATATGATGACCATGATAAAATGCATATGATGAGCTATAATTTTACTGACAATGTTAAAGAGATGCTGAGAACAGGTTTATCTTCCTGTTTGGCGGCTTTGCTGTCAAGTTAGATTGGCTGTCATGGCCAAATGTTTTTTAATTTGAGAAAGCCGTTTCACACATTTGTTCAGTCGCTTGGTCTGAAGTCTGAAAATAAGTCTGAAATATACTCATGTGAAGAGTGAGGAGTTAAAACACGTCTTCATTAATTATAGCGCCCCCTAGTGGTCTATGGTCACCAAAGACACTCATCATGAGTGTCTCCATTATGACGTCATGGATCTATGTACTAACTTTGGTAATGATATGTCAAAGGGCTGCTGAGATATTGGCCAACTTCCTATTTGGCGGCTTCACGGTCAAATATGATTGGCTGTCCCGGCCAAACGGTTTTGAATTTGATAAATCGGTCCGATAAGTTGTATCAAGCATGGCCTGATGAACATGTCTGACAAGATTCACAATGATTGGACAACATTTGTGATAGGAGATGCATTTTGAAGGTTTTTGACATAAACCAAGATGGCGGAAAATCCATCATGGCGCAAAACAACGACATGCGTTGTAATTAGGGATGCACCGAAATGAAAATTCTTGGCCGAAACTGAAAACCGAAAATGAGGAAACCAAGGCCGAAAACCGAAACACTGAAAGAAATTATTATGCCAATTATTAGTACCATTTAGGGTTGCATTTTTTTTCTCTTTTTTTATATATATATATATATATATATATATATTATATATCTATATATATTTAGGTAGCCTATCTATTAGGTGTGTAAATATCTATATATCTATATATATAATATACACTGTGTGTACACACACACACACACACACACACACACACACACACACACACACACACACACACACACACACACACACACACACACACACACAACACACACAAACCTATATAGATAGGCTACCTAATATTGCGGTGGAACACGAAAGACTGGTAACCATAGCAACGCCGGTAAACAAACCCCGTGAAGCCCAAACCCACGAGAGCTCCCCGCGCTACGGCCATCCGGAGGCACACAGAGCTTTGGGCCGTGATATTATATATAAAATTATATTATACTATTATATATAGAACGCTATAAGAAAGACGCTTTCACCGAGAATTGGTGTGAGAGGAGAGTTGAAGATGGCGGTTGACCTAGTTTCAAAGTTTATACTGTTTATACTCTGTAATACCGGTGTATTACTCGGTGTGGAAATGTTCACACCGCGGCAACCCTAGTACCATTGCATTTATGGCTATGACTGTGTACCAACTTCATTAAAATCAAGCCATTGCAATGTTTGCAAATCGTTATCCGTGGGTCTTTCTCGGAAACATTGAAAAACGTCCACACCGAAGGCATATTGGCGCTTATCCAGACAAGCGTGGGCTGGCCGCGCTTTTTGTTTGCGTCATCACAGATGTCTGTTTCAGCGGTGTTGTTTCGGTGATAAAAGTATTTCGGCCCGAAACCGAAAATGCGCTTTTTGGCCATTTTCGGCCGAAAATTTTCGGTGGCCGAAAATTCGGTGCATCCCTAGTTGTAATCGGCTTGGATCAAGGAATCCAATGATGCCTTGTTTTTTAATATTGGATGAATGGGTCGAAAGTTAGAAACATGAATGCATGTCGAACTTTGACCTGTTGGTGGCGCTAGAGCTGATGAGCTACCTCAAATTTGCTTGATGGGCTAATGGGACTGTCCTGAACCAGTGTGCCAAATTTCACAACTGTTCACCAAGGCGTTCTATTGGCTGCCATAGACTCCCGCTGAAGGATAATAATAATAGGAAAACATACAAAAACAATAGGTTGTCTCGCAGCTTCGCTGCTTAACACCCGATAATAATGCTTGGCTGGCTGAGACATACTCTGCTACTGATGCATGCATGTAGAAAGATTTATTATTGGTTCATGTTAAAGGATTTATTCATTTGTCAATTGTCATTTTCAATCGAAAAGGCAACCATCTTGTACATCCTGAGATACCTATAAAGCCTCTTCAAAAACATCAAACTTGTAGCACACATTAGTGAACACATCTTTATCGTTGTGGGTAATTATTTTGCAAATGATTCTCTTTATTTTGTGATCTTTTTTTTGTACTTTTTCAGTGGAAAGTTGGTGTCACCAAAGTGGAAAAACTTCAAAGGTCTGAAACTGCTTTGGAGGGACAAGATTCGTTTAAACAATGCAATATGGAGAGCCTGGTATATGCAATGTAAGTGTTAAACCTCATCTCTGGTTGGATTGCTTTGAATTTTCTACTTAAGAATTGACCTCAAAATACAATTTCATTGGATTTCAAGTTGTTTCAACTGATTCATCTAGTATATTGACCTCGGAGGAAATCTGTCCTTTTGCCTGCCTGGTGAACAAGGCTACAGTACTGTCACAAGGGTTTGATATATTTACAATATAGTTCTAAGAAGCAACGTTTTTTTGCAAATAATAACCATATGCACCATTGACATTTTTGGAGTGTAACTGAATCTGACCGATACAAGTTAACAAATTGTAATATTGAAAATGCTATACTCTCTCTCTCTCTCTCTCTCTCTCTCTCTCTCTCTCTCTCTCTCTCTCTCTCTCTCTCTCTCTCTCTCTCTCTCTCTCTCTCTCTCTTCTCTCTCTCTCTCTCTCTCTCTCTCTCTCTCTCCTCTCTCTTCTCTCTCTCTCTCTCTCTCTCTCTCTCTCTCTCTCTCTCTCTCTCTCTCTCTCTCTCTCTCGTCCCTCCCATCTGCTATGGAGGGACAAGATTTGTTTAAACAATCCAATCTGGAGAGCCTGGTATATGCAATGTAAGTGTTACACCTCATCTCTGGATGGATTGCATTGAACTTTATACTTAAGAACTTACCTCAAAATATGCAAAGCTACCCAATATGTTTATGCAATTTCATCCTCAGTAGGTAGATTGAAGGCATTTTTGAAACCAATATTAAAATGAAATTAGGTTTTGGAGCTAATGAGTTGAGGAAGTCCTTAAAGTGTAATTCCGGCGAAAATTGAACCCAGGGTCTTTGTTTTGGCATGTATACCCATCAAATAAGCCCTCCAGATACTTTTTTCATTGAAAATCGAGTAAAGATTTTGCCCGGCGCAATGTTTGTCTTCCATGTTATTGGTTAGGGGCACCGCAAACGCTTCTAAATCTGCACTTTTTAACCACTAATATTGCTCAAAATAGCACCAAACCTCTGCATCGGCATGATTAGGGTCCCTACGCATAAAACGAATCATCAACAACGTTAGTTACGTATTGTAACTCTAGATTCTATGAGTATAGATGCAGCCTTTTAAGGCTATCGGTATTGGGTTTTTCCTAGGCGCGAGCCGTAGCCCTGAAAAATTTGTAATCCCCGCCCACCACCAGCGTAAGCCTCAATCACTTCCGCAGGGCCTCAATCACGTCCGCAGTTCAGATATAAGCGGGCGCCGGCGGACGTTCTGCTCCCAATAAACAGCTTTTCTTCAGCTATTTAAAGGTCAATGAGGCTGACCACTTAAAAGGCTGCGCCTATACTCATAGAATCTAGAGTTACAATCCGTAACTATCGTTCTATGTCGTATAGGCGCAGCATTTTAAGGCTATCGCTATTGGGTTAAAGGGCGAAGCACGATGTAGCCTATGCCTCATTGGTCCCGATCAGTACCAGAAACACAGCTACATACGCGCCAGTGTCATGCGTCAGACGTAGCATAACATACGTCATATGTCTAATGGCACTGTCATCAACGATCAGCTCTAATGTGTCTAAGACACAAGAGCTCTCGGCATGAATATTTGAGTCCACCTCACATTGTGTTAATATGCGAGGGGAATAGTCACACAATCACACTCACTTTGACACCTAGGACTGAGTGTGTCATAGAGAGGCGCGACATGTCAGGTAAAACTTAATAAAAGAGTATGGGGAAGCCCAGGAGGCTGCTGTGCAGATATCCTCCATAGGCATCCCTCTTTGCAGAGCGACAGAGGACGATATTCCTCTGGTCGAGTGAGCTCTGATAGTCTCAGGCGGCTCCACCCCCGCTGACACAAGCCTGTGTGATAGCTTCACACAGCCAATGTGACAACTGTTGTTTCATCAGGGGGAGGCCCTGGGAATGTTCTCTGTAATGCACAACAACTGTTGAGATTTGAGCAGAGCCTCCGTGCGCTTTACATAACAAGGCAAGCGCGCGTACGGGGCACAACTGATGGGCTGTTGCTTACTCCTCAGATTGATGGGGAGGGAGAGATAAACCATTGAGTGTTATTACTCTCGATCTGAACAAGCTAGTAATACTCGGTGTAAAAGCCGGGTTCGGGCGTAATATAGCAGAACTGCCGTCTCCTTATATTCTAAGACAAGAAGGAAATACAGAAAGTGCAGACAGGTCGCTCACTCTCTTAGCTGACGTCAGGGCCAGCAGCAAAGCTGTCTTGGCTGACACAAACTTAAGGGGCACCCGGTCAAGAGGCTCAAATGGGGCTTTAACCAGTGCGCGCAGCACCATTGTTAAATCCCATTGTGGAGTGAGAGAGCGTGTCACGGGTCTCTCTCTCCTCACACTAGGGCTTTGTCTTTTGCCCAAAAATCATATTCGAAGTTTGTTTGTTTATTAATATTGATATTCGAATATATTTTAATATTTATTAATAATATTTTGACCATTAAATGCCTTCAGTAAGACCTGGATTGGGCTTCGCGAGATTTGTTTACCACGTTGCTATGGTCACTGGTCTTGCGCGTTCCAACGGTTTATTAGGTTTCTAATAAATCGTTGTCTAATCAATACTTCATTCACTGCCTCCTCCCTGGTTATTACAATATTATGAATAGAATGCGCTGGGTTCTCCGACGTCTCTCCCTCTTGGCCTGCCCATAACAGGTTCGAATATTAAGGGCTGCCTAATATTTGTTCGAATTTTGATTTATTTTTTGATATTCTAATTATATTCGAATAACAAAGTTCGGAGTCAAAACCCTACCTCACACCTGAGGAAGCGCCTCATTAGGGTGTCTAAAAACTGTTTTATCCCCGAAGCCTTCGTGGCATGATGAAACGGCAGCCCAGTACGTTTTAACCGTGCTAAAAGCCAGCCCTCTTTCCATCAGTGTCTGGAGGAAAGAGAGCACACACGGCAAAGGGCAGGAGATGGGATCACAACCCCTCTCCGTGCACCATTTCTGGAAAGCCGCCCAATTAGCCGAGTAACATGCTCGGATGGATTCAGCTCTGGCATCCTGGATGGTCCGTACGACCTCCTGGGAGAGGCCAAGACCCTCTAGGGCGGCGCTCGCGTTCAGCAGCCAGGCCCACAAATGCTGGTCGATCTCTGGGTAATCTTGCTTCCCCTGCCTTTGAGAGAGCGTCTCGCCGCCAAGGGAGTTCCCTCGGCGGCCCCGAGAGCAGACGCTGGAGGCAGGGAAACCACGGTGCACTGATGCGTTTCGGTGCTATGAGAGTCATAGACAGCCGCTCCTCTTGGACTCGGCCCAAGACTTGGGGAATCAGAGGGACGGGTGGGAAATCGTACAGGATTGTGTTCGGCCACGGTATGTGAGTGAACGCATCCACCCCGAGTGGGGGATTGTCCTTCGCGCTGAGAGAGAACCACAGCTCGCACTGTGTTCTCCCGCGTGGCGAATAGGTCAACCTCCACTTTCCCAAACTCGCTCCATATCTGATTGATTAGATCGTGGTGGAGAGTCCAGTCTCCTGGTTGGGGACCCCCCCTCGACATTATGTCTGCCCCTCTGTTCAGGACACTGGGGATGTACGCTGCTCTGATGGAGAGCAAGTGTGTGTGCGCCCAGCATAACAGCTCTCTCGCTATGCTCAGCCGCTCTGCCGAGCGCACGCCCCCTTGGGGATTTATGTATGCTGCTGTCACCTTGTTGTTCGTGCGAATCATTATGTGTTGATTCGTTAACATTGGGGCAAAGTGTTGGATCACTTTCAACACAGTGAGGAGCCCCAATGCGTATATATGCATGGTCACGGGGGGCAGCCAAACGCCGCCCACAACGTGAAACTCGCATGTTCCTCCCCAGCCCGACAGAGAAGCATCCGTGAACACTGAGATGTGTGACGTTGCTCTGCCCAACGGCACCCCTCTCGTGAGAGTTCGGGGATCGCCCCAGTGGGTCAAATCGGGGGCCACTGATAGGGGAATGGTCACTTTGCGCCGCCGTTGGCGCACCGGGTCGATGCGCATGCGAGAAAACCATCTCTGCAACCGCCTCATGTGAAGCAGCCCCAGCGGCACCAGCGTGTGAGCGGCTGACATCATGCCCAGCAGCCTCATGACAGAAAGGGCTGTCACGACGCTGCCCGGGGAATGGCGGCGGAGGAGAGACCACAGCGTCTCCATCTTCTGCTGGGAGACCCGTGCTCTCATTACAGCTGAATCCAGCTCTACCCCCAAATACATCACACTCTGTGAGGGGAGGGGGAAGCTTTTCTTCCAAATTATGGTGAAGCCTAAATTCCAGCTTATTTGTTTGAATAGCTGCTTCGTCCTTGGAGTGAGCCATCAAAAGCAGATCGTCCAAGTAGAACAGTACTCTCATTCCTGTTGCGTGCAGTGGCCGGAGAGCCATCTCCACTCACTTGGAAAACGTTTATGGGGCTAGAGAATAGCCGAACAGGAGACGGTTGTACTGGTAGTATGACCCTTGGAATGAGAAACTCAGGAATTTGCTGTGTTTGGGGATCAATGTGAGGTGGAAGTATGCGTCCTTCAAATCTATTGAGGTGAACCAGTCGCCTGGTTTTACACACTGTAACACTCGTCTGATTGTTAACATGTGAAACGGCCTCTCCGCGATGCATTTGTTGAATAGGGCTAGATCGAGAATCGGTTCCAGCCCTCCTGTTTTCTTGGGTACCAGGAAAACACGGGAATAGAATCCCTGCATTTCCTCTCCCTTCGGGACTGTGGAAATCACTTTTTTTCGCTAGAAGCTGCTTGAGCTCCGCCAAAAATGACAGCTGTTGATCCTTGGATGACAGCGTTGTTTCCACAATCCCATTGAATCGTGGCGGGACGGAGGTGAACTGCAGGGTGTGACCCTTGCTGATCAGCCTGTCCATCCATTTGGCCAGGGTGCACGCGTTCAGCCATTCTGAGTAATGCTCTGAAAGTGGCTGTGCAGCCTCTTGTTTTGATGCGGCTGTCATGGAAATGAGCCACGCTTGAGCCCCTGCCGCCGCTGCGAGGGAAGGAGTCCTCATCGCAGCCCATGGGGAGCTCTGCCCGAAAGGGGTGGGTGTGTGCATCATTAGCAGAGGCATGCCCTGCCTGCTCAGCTTGTGACAGGAGTGTAGCTTCCTCTCTCCTGAGCGTTGGGACGCGAGGAGGAATAACAGTGACTCTGCAGCAGATAGAGTTTATATTCTCTGCCCGAGCCCGACCCGATATTTCCCACCACTATCCTCGGGCCGGGTCGGGCCGGGCCTTTGATCGACGATTATTATTTTTTTATAATTATTTTATTAGCCTAATCTAAGGAGAAATCTGTGCCATAAACAGAAATATTATAGGCCTTTATTACACAGGTCTTCTCAATGCCGTGGAACCCCAGCGTCTTCCATTGCTAACCGACGTCACCGTCTTTGCGAACAAATTATTTCTCTGCTGATCAACACTAGAATGCCGGTAACGAATAAATTGTAAAAATACACACCATGTGAAGTTATTTTTTCGTTTTGGCAAGTAGCCGTGGAATAAGCGGGATAATGTATAGAAAGTCGCCGGTCATTATCGAAAAACAGGCTTCTTCGGGAGTCGGAGTACTGTTCGCCCTGTCGGGGCTTATTTTCCCGATAATGACCGGCGTTCTACACATTATCCCTTGCATATATATTTAGCAAAGTAGGCCTAGTAACAAATGTGTACAAAGTTACATATGTATTAAAAAAAAATGTCGGGTTGAAATCGGGCTCTGGCTCATAATTACAGTTGATGTGTCGTATTTTCTGTATGTATGTTTGTATTTTCTGGGCCCGATCTAAGCTCTAGCAGCAGACTGCTGACACTGTGAACCAGCTGCATGTCGTAGACAGAGAGCTTGCTTTAGCGGCCGTCTCGCCATATGTCATGCCAGGCATGATGTGGTGAGGGGAAAGTAATGTAGGGCTGGCTCGATCAATAATACAAGGTTTATTGACGGCCTGCCTATATGTGGTGGAAGATGCGTGTGAAACATAAGGCCGGGCCGATAGGCTCCGGCGTTAACTGAGGTGTGGGGAGAAAACAGCCGTCTTTAGTTAAGAGGTGTTTCTCGCTGTCACACGCTTCTCCCTCGCCCCATTATAGCCTTCGCCGGCGCTTGTGGGGCGGGACATTGCCCCATAAGCCCTCTGCCCGGGGCCCTTGCTGGCCGCTCGCCCCAGCCTGCGATGGAGGCGGGCAGGGCTTGTAAGCCGGGCGAGGCTGGTAAATCAGGGGGCCAGGAGGAGGAGCTGCCGGCGGCGCCGTGACAGTGGCTGTCAGGGGCCTATGGCGGCGACGGTAACCCGGGGCAGAGCGCTGCTGCCGGGGTGGAGGCGGAGGGCGGGAGACGTATCTTCGGAATTTCTCTGCCTCCTCGGAAGCAGCCTGCATTTCGTCCACCATAGATGACAGGCGGGGCCCGATGGGTCACTCCAGCAACTGTCGCATCATCGGCTCAGGGATTCCCGCGGTCTGCTGCAGCCACAGGTTCCTCTGTATGAGGTGCTGCCTTGCCGCCGTCCGGGCCGCTGTTATCACACCGGTGGAGCAGAGGCAGAGGATGACACCGGCAGTTTTCGCCACGTCGACTGCCCGTTCGGCCAGACCATGACGGTCAGCCGCCATGGTGGAGATGTGCCAGCAGGGCGATGTTATTCATAACAGCCTCTTGCTGCATCATACACTGATGCGCCCTGTCCGTAAGCTTGGCCATCAGCTGGCCTTTGGGAGTGGGGCGGTGGCCGCCGAGCCCCGGCTTCACTCCAAAGACAGCGTACAGAGCGGGATCCAGCGGCGGTACAACCCTGTAACCCCGGTCAGCTCCTCCGTTTTCGTGACCTGGATGAATGTTTTCACCGGGGCTCCCAGCTTCCCGGACTCCGCCGCAGCCCCACTGAAGTACGGTCTGATGGCGGGAAACATCGGCCAGATCAGGTTGAGACGTCCGCTTATATCTGCGAACTGCGGACGTGATTGAGGCCCTGCGGACGTGATTGAGGCCCACGCTGTTGGGTGGGCGGGGATTACAAATTTTTCAGTGCTACGGCTCGCGCCTAGGGAAAACCCAATAGCGAAAGCCTTAAAAGGCGAAGCCTATACGACATAGAACTTAGTTAGCGTACCGGGAGTATATTAATAAATACTGTTTTCCAAGTCTGTGCCTTACCGGTTGGTCCATGTTTCCAGGAAGTCCACACAAGTCGATTACCTGCTACCATAAATAATATAATAGAGACGCAAACAAATTAAAAACGGTCAAGTATCAAGAGGGGAGATTGTAAGTAAAATTAGTTGCCTCCTCTATTATATTATTTAGGGTAGCAGGTAATCGACTTGTGGCCTCCAGAAGTATCTAGAGGGCCTATTTGATGGACATAAACAAAGTCCCTGGTTTCAATTTTCGCCGTAATTACACTTTAATTTAGTGAGTGCTGCAAGAAGTGCTCAACTGTTATTCTTAGGCTTTATAAGTGTGAATTCTGTATCAGCATTCACACTCTAGATATTTAAATCTTTATGCGTGTGAATGCTGTATCAGCAGTCTCACTCTTGATATTGAAATCTTTATTTTTGTGAATGATGCATCATCATTCACAATAATAATGCTGTATCAGCATTCACACTCTAAATTTTGAAATCTTTATAAGTATGAATGCTCTATTAGCAATCAGACTAATAATTATTATTATTAGTATAACAATATAATAAATCATACTGTTAAAATCTTTATTCTTCTTCGTCTTCCGCCCCTTTTTTTTGTCTTCTATAGCAGCGAACTGCAATACATTTCAGCTTCCAGATTTCTCAGCAGTGCATTGCAATACATTTCAGCTTCAAGGTTTTTCAGAAGTGCATTGCAATACATTTCAGCTTCCAGATTTTTCATCTTTACAGTGTAGATTTGGGGACATTTTTTTGACCATAATTGCAATTTTTCTATTTAAAGTGCCTTTATCTGCTGTATTATTCACGAAACACAAGCAATTATAAATTATGTAGTATGACAAACACAACTTTGGAATCAGGCAACATATAAACTGCTTTCTTGTAGGCCAGGCTTATTTGTTGAGATTAAGTGATGCATGAATTGATATAACATCTGTATTTAACTACTGAACTGCTGATTTCCAGCAGGTAACAGCACCAAATCACATAAACTATAGTGCAGAAATCTAAAAGAACATTTGTGACTCTCTACCACTTGACCACATGTCAACGGTAGTAGGGAAAAACTATCTGCCTACATGTTTTGAATAGCTCCCGTATGGCAGCCTGGCCAAAACAATGCGGGATGGCGTGCTGTACCGTTTATCCAGTAACTTTACCAAAGGTATGGACCACTATGGTCCCTGTGTTGAGGGGCATCATATCTCTCCCTATGAATCAGTCCGAGACAACAAAGAAACGTCCTGAGTCCGGTCTACTTGACGCACTGGTCGTCGGGTTTTTCTCAGGCTTTTTTTATGTCAATATCAACCAATCAACACGTAGCGGGGCAAGTTGTTTAGTTCATCTACTGTTCTCACTTGCATGTCACGTGAGTGGAGGGTAGTGTCGCGTATACTTGAACCCCACGTGCCTGGTGTTTCCGATTCCGACCCTCTGATTGTGTAACATTAAAACAAACACTTTTTATCGCAGCCTTTGTGATTTGAAAAATCGCATAATATTACATGTTGGTGCGATGTTGGTTTAAATTTGATTAGTCATTCAGCCCTAGTGCAGTGCAATACATTTGGACTTTCAGAATCTTTACTTCAATAAATTTTATATATTTCTGCATTATTCAGCAATGCGTTGTGCTTTTCATTCATCCGTCAATGTGTTCAAACGCATTTTCTGCATGAAATACATCTTTTTGTTCTTTTCTTTATTTCTTATTCCCTACACATTCTTTGACTTAACTTCTTACAAAATGTTTCACTTAGATACTCCATTCCACTTTTAAATGTTCATCTAAGCTTGGAATCGCATGCTGCCATTCTCATTCTTAAAATATTTTAAACTTTTAAAATATCAACTTTAAAATATTTTTAAATGGTAGTTAATCGTCCTCCGCCCATTCTAACTTAAACTACCTCAAAATTCATAACTTGTTAAATTTTTTACCGCTAACGTTTGTTCAAACATTTAACAAATCAACACACTTAAGATATACTGTATATCTAATAGGGGTGTAACGGTGCACAAAAGTCATGGTTCGGTACGTACCTTGGTTTTGAAGTCACGTATGGTACAGGACGGTACAGTTCATCGTTAAGGGTAAAATTTTTAAAAAACTGCTTGTTTGTCAACAACAGACTGGCCGTAGATCAGCAGCAATGAAAACACTAATCAACTTGGTTTTACATTTCTGAATTCCCAAACAGGGGTTGTTGAAATTGTGTTGGGACCTGGGTTTGCACAGCTTGTTTTTCTTTCACAGCAACGGTGATAGTAACACCTGGATGGTGCTTTTTCAAATCCGTGTGCTAGGGATGTGCATTTCTGGCAAAAATACATTTCGATATTCGCTGAGAAGTATTCGAATAATATTCGTAAATCGGTCAATCAAGAACCCCCCATGCACACACCTCGGATACACAAACACACAATGACACGGAGAGGCTTTTATGAATTGTATGAATTCAATCTGTTTATTTCAACAACTGCCCCATCAACATTCATCATCAAAATTATTTCAACGTGGGCTTAGGCAGATAGACCTACATGCGCCGAAAAGAGATTTCTATTTATTTATTTATTTTACTGAACACACAGCCTGCATGACTGTGAACTAGACACGTCAAAAAAAAAACTAACTCGTGGTGTTGATCAGCAGAGAAATAGTCAGCCAAAGACGTTGACGTCACTTAGCAACCGAGGACGCTGGGGTTGATAAGTTGCCGGACTACATGCGTGATATGACAGAAAAAAAAGGACTTTCCTTGACAGCGGTCATTATATGCTTAGCAACGGTGAATTATCAAACAATTATTCATCATTATTCAATATTCTACGTGACTCCGACTATTCAACCATCGTTGCCCATCCCTAGCGTTTGGATGTTAAAGTGCTGTACCTAGACACAGAGAGCCTGTCGGAGACCCTCTCTGTAGCTTACGTGCGCATCCAATATTTTTTAACTATCCATCGACGCCATGGACCTATTGGTCGACCCAATGGAGATGGCAAGAGCTGTGATTGGTTTGACTTTGCACCTTAAGGACCAATAAAACACCAAATAAGATTTGAAAAGCTTTGGAAGTTTATTAACAACACTGCTTACATGGTTTGTAGTCAACATATAAGATAGATCGGGCGGCAAATTGCATTGCGTATCCGACATCCCGACTAAGAGCTGCTGAGAGATCTTCGTAGTTACGGAGTCGGAGTAGTATACTTTGGCTAAATGCTCCTTGGGGACTCCTAATTCAATCTTTAAATTCTGCATCGCAAAACAAGCCTTTACATTCACCATATGAAAGCTATGTACACCACATTTACGCACCGCGGTACACCTCTGTAACCGCAACGAAGTGCCTGTACCGTTACGGTTCGGTACAAATACATGTACCGTTACATCCCGGGTAGTTACGGAATCGGATTACGGAGTCGGAGTAGTATACTTGGACTAAACGGTCCGGGGGGAACTCCGACTTCAAGTTTTGAATTCTGCATCGCAAAACAAACCTTTACATTCCCCGTATTACCGCTATGTACGCCACATTTGTGCACCGCGGTCCACCCCTATAACCCAGAAGTGCCTGTACCATGACAGTTCGGTACAAATACGTGCATCGTTACACCCCTAATATCTAATCAGTATTTCAATGTAATTTATACTTTTTTCAAATTCTATCGCAGCTAATTGTTTAACTCTTACACTTTGTTTGCTTCCAGCTATTAGAATTTTTTTAAATGGTGTACATGTTTACATTGTAGGGCTGTCAAAATTGCTCAAATGACATTCGAATGTTCGTTTTGAAAAAAATCACGAATTCGAACTATTCGAATATCTGGTTGCCTATTTTACGCAGTTGCCGTCAATATGTCAATAATGCGACAAAACCATGGTTCAAATTAGTGGGATATATATATCCTATAAACAGCCCAGTAACGTGGAGGCCTAATCATGAAAAGCCACAACTTTGTATGGCTTGCATTTCACCACCACACCTGCAAGCGCGCAAACTATAGTAATCTGAAGAAGACGCCCGCTTCTGAATGTTACAAAGTATGCTAGTGGTAACGTTCCTTGCTTTGCTTACCATTTATCGAGAAGGCCTATTAAAATCGATAAAGAAAAAAATGCATGTCGCCTACGTCTTCCACCATGTCAGCGAAAGGGCCAGCACTATGCACCGTTCGGATTCATGAAAAAAAAGCTGTCTCGGACTTTGCCGAGAACTCACCCGGGTGCGCCGTGGACAGATGTGCCCGCATGTTGCTGGTTGTCGAGTGGTAGGCCAATTCAACTTTGCACAGCTTGCAAATAACCTTATGCCTTGGCTCAACAATTTTTCCCCGCTGAGCCCAAAAGCCAAAAAACCTCCACACGGCACTTGTAAGGTTGCGGGGGGTTATGATCTCCCTCCCCGACTCTGATGCAGCCGCGACGTGTTCTGTATTTTCAGCCATTTTTCATCTGATAACGGTTTTTCACATATAATCATGACGTAGCTGTTTTTGGTTTTTGCGTTGCTGTGATTGGTTTACATTTCCCGGGTATGTGTGCGTATGCGTACAGTACGTACAGTATCAGATCACGTACAACTTCCCGCGCACATGCACGTACAGTAGTAGCCTATCAGATTACGCTGTAGGCCTACAGTAGCCTATCAGATTACTTTGTACAGTATGTATTCTATGTTTGCCGTCTCGTTGAGAGTGCTGGTGGGCGGCGGCTTTCGCTGGGCATTTCCTTACTTTAAAACGAGGGACATCGCGAACAGACAGAAGCTCATTCACAAAGCAGATAGAGGCGCTTGTACCGCGGGAGTGTTTTTTCACATTCGAATATTAATTTTCACGTTCGAATTCGCGTTTTTGGATACATATTCGAACGAATATTCGAACCTCGAATATTCGTTGACAGCCCTATTACATTGTTTACTCCATTTAGACTTTTGAACTCTGTTCAAATCTTTTCACTTGATTTAAGCCAGTCCGCATTTCTTTACGTCTTAAACACTCAGGCTTTATTGAAACTTTATTTTCAACCTCACTTTGCACTCACCGCATTTTCTGTAGGAAATGCATTTTCTACTTATGATTAATTATTTCTATGCTATCTCCTTAAACTGTCCTTTATTCTACTGTAATGCAATTGTAAGGATGCATTTTGTTTGTAAATATTGCCCTACTTTTTGATTCAAGATGTGGAGAAAAGGGAAAATCCGGTGTGTCATTTCGTCACTCCGCTGGATGGGAACATGGACTCTGAAGTCCATCGTCCATCAATGGTGAGGAGGAGCAGCTTAGCATCACTATAAAGCAGGACTCCCACCATACTTTGACATCAACGTTTAATGATGAAAATGTGCATAAATATTTTGAAATTTTGTTATTTCTAAAACACAATTCGGCTCCGGTGAACGTCTCTCGATAAACATAAAAAACGGAGGCCTCAGCAGAGTCTGCTAACTAAGGCTCCTTTTTAAGTTTTTCCAGACCAAATGCATATAAAGTTTTCGGAATACTTTTAATAAGCAACCAATCAGCTATTTGTTTGCTATGCAACATGTCCATGGCATTACACAGCAGCCCTGCCACCCTGCAAAATAACCTGACATTAAGGATACAAGTGCTATTCTGAAAGGTGGACACCATGGGCCGAACACAAGGATTATTCTTAGCACCTTGGTCCGTTCGTTTGCCAACCATTTCATTTGTGTTTCTTAGGCAATTGCCACAGAAGGAAATTACTGGAAAAGAAGAATAGAAATCGTGATAAGGGAGTATCACAAGTGGAGAACATACTTTAAGAAGAGGGTAGGGTAATAAAAGTTGAAATGTGCAAAACCGACTAGCGTGATTTGATTTGAAATTGATCTTACATATTTTTGTAATCTTGTAATCTTTTTTTTCAGTTACAGAAGCACAAGGATGATGATCTATCCAGCCTGCTACAGGTATGCAAGTTCTTTCATATATTGTTATTGCAATGCACTGTGACAAAAGAACCGTTAAAAATCAAATCAAAATCAAAGTTGGTTGGACCAAATGTGTTTTTCACGCTACTTTAAATTCTTCTCACTAGTCTTAATTTACATGTAGTGCTATATGCCTTGAAAATGTTGCTATGCCTTTCCAATTACGAAATTGATTGCCTATAATAAGTACACATACATTCAGGGACACTTTACAAGCACACTTAAATATTTGTATTGCATGCTGTATCGTCATGGTAATGCCAGATAAGTGAGTTACACACTGAATATTTGCTCTGTGTAGTATAGTCTAAATCAGACATCCTCTAGTTGAAGTCTTTCGCTATCTAACATGTTCCTTCTGGTCCTTTTTGTAAACTTCTGGTATGAGCTGCACTTCCTGTAAATAAGCAAAAACTAAATTACTAATTGGAAATTTTCTGCAGAAAATGCATTTTCTAGTAAGAGCTATAATTCATAGTAGGGATGGGCATTCGATTAAGTTGTCTTAGTCGATCGTCGGGGGAATTAACGATCAATTAGTCGATTAATTGTTAATTTTAATTTTTTTTGCGTTGCTTTGCAACAGTTCAGTACCAGTCGCGGATCCATTTGTGTTGGCGGTGCCAAATAAATCATTAAATAAAACAGTGATATTCACTGTTGTAGTGAATAACAGCACGGCTGTGATACAACGCACTCCCTCTCGTGTGATATTGCTTAAGTATTTATATGCTTATAGGCTTAAGTATTTACATTCAAAATGAAATGAAAATACAAAAACAGTGTTTTCCTCTTTGGTATCTTTATTATTAGATGAACAACTCAGTTAAACCTAAACTAAGCAACAGAGCCTGCAGCTCGAAGCCGGCGCTCATAAACATAACTAAAAATAAACACAACCCTAGTTTCTTCCCAAAATAATAACAATAATATATAAAAAAATCATGTTATAACTTAACCAAAAATGTATTATACTTAATTCGGACAGGTTTTGCCAAATGTAACGCAAAATATTTTTAAAAAGACAGAGAAAGAAGGCCGAGAACAATGAATTAGGCTTAATAACAAAGCTTCTGAAAATAGAACCAGTAACTCACACAACTTCAGCACCAGTCTACAGATTTTTGTTCAGAAAGATGAGCATGTTGACATGCTCCGGGGTCAGACGTGACCGCAGCATGGTGACGTCAGTCCAGCCGCCGAAAACACCGCTCTGAGGGGACCGACGTTGCCGTGATGCACAAATACCTCCGTGCTAACTTTGCAAAGCGGGGGAACAACTTTTCACCAGCTGTAGGGGTGCAATCCAGGGCCTCAGACAGTTCTTTATTTCTGCTTCGATGCCAACCTCGCCTTGAGTGGTAGGCCTATAGTGCTCCCCAATAAGTCATTTTTTAAATCATAATGGTCCCACACCAGACTTCGCAGTGGCCTCGTCCGCTTCATGATTACTTTTGAAATACATCGCCGTGTTCCAATATCCATACTATCCGTACTTACTAGCTTAAGTTTGAGTACGTAGGGCATTCCGATTCAGATCGGGCGAAAATAAGTGTACTGAAAGGAAACGATCGCGAAGTGTGTGGCGATGTACACTTTTCGTACTCAACGTCATCTTAGCTACGTAGCGGAAGAGGGCGGAGCCAGGCTGAGCCAAAGTCGGCCTATTTTCCACATAGCCTGCATTAATAGTAATTTTGTAGTTTTTATAGTTTTATAGTTTTTATAGCTTTTTATAGCTGCTAGGCGTAAAGAGTTCACCGCACAAAGCGGGGTGTTTATTGCGAGGGAAGAGCCGCAAATTTAAATATTGCCCCCGTGTGGTAAAATGTTTAATTGCACACAGCATTAGTTAGTCGATGAAAAATGTACGTAATCGACGAAATTCTTAACGATCAATTAGTCGATCGTCGATTAATCATGCCCATCCCTAAATCATAGCATTACTGTCTAGGGCTGCACGATATATCGAAAATGTATCGTCATCGCACTATCAAGACTTGCAATAGACATACCGCAAAGATTACTTAAACTGTGATAAAATGTAGTATACGCCAGAATATTTCACATATTTTTCAATTATGTTTTATTGAGTTCTTTACCCGCCCTGATCCCAGATCCAATTTTAGGGATGTCACAATCCGCCCGTTTGAGCAACTTTTATGCGGGAACCCAACTCGTTGCAGGACTCTGGTGGCTCTACGCACAGCGTTTGCCCTCCAGTTCAACACATGCACTTTAGTTTAACCACATTGTTGCTGATTGTTTATTGTGTTAGCTTTTTTGGGCCAAGAACTCACCATAAAGGTATATCATTGTTTTATTAGTATTATTATTATTATTTTATGTTCTTTTAATGTCATCATTTAAGCAATCTTAACCCCCCCGACCCAATTCTGCAACACCTTATTGGCTCAACAAATGAATGGTTTCGAAGAAGGCTACCAGATTTGAAAAGAGGATACAATGACAATGTTATTTTGTTTACAGTATCAGAAAATGTTTAAGGGGGCAACGTGACTTATTGCCAGCATTGCAGGTGGAGCTGCATTTTTCCCAATAATGGAAACAATGCATTTCTTCTTTAATTTCTGCATCAGTCTGGATGGGCAACAAGTATAGTGAACAAAACATTCAGTATTGCAAGTCATATCATTATCTTAATATAGAATAATAATGCATATCGCATGTGTTCCTAATATCGTGCAGCCCTATTACTGTCACATGTATTGTGTCACACTGGCCATATGTTTGCATACGAGTATATATATCATAACTGCTTATTTACAGTATGAGTTATCATTGTATATTTAGTTCTAAGATGTTTAAAGGTTGCATGTTAGCAAGGTCGTACAACAAGTGTCGCTATCTGGGCTCTGCCTGCATCGCCTCCCATTGTGTCTGAGTATGATTTTGAATAACATGCATTTAAGCTCTTTTAACATCAGTACGGTATTTGAATGATGAGGTAGTGCTACAGCTCTATAATACTAGTGCAGGTCTCCAGACTAACTTTTTTCACTAGGAGCACTGTGACCCCTAGCTGAACATTTTAGGGGCACACTCGGTAAATTAACGTGACAATGTGTCTGAATGTGATTTTTTCAATTTTTCTCACTGTATTACCGGTTCTAATAAATATGTTAATAAATGCAGAAATTACAATGTGCGGTTTCAAATTCAGTGTCACATTTTATTGTGATTCTCATCTATACCAACTGTTTCCCCATGTGCGCGCATGCGTTCGACGAGCACGGAAGCGACAGTCTCAGGGCTCGTTCACACTACCTCCGTCCGTCGGCGGATCTCATCGACTTTGCATAGGGCGCTCGCGAAATGCAATGTGCAGGGATCCCACCGCACGCGTTACGGCTGGGCCGCGGAACGGCTGCGACTTCTGCCCTATGGCAAGCCAACCCCGCCAGAAAACGCCATCATTTAGTCACGTATCGCCTTCATTAGGCCGTAAAATGTAGAAAAACAGCGTATT
The DNA here is from genome assembly GCA_900291075.1 of Melanogrammus aeglefinus. Classification (NCBI taxonomy): domain Eukaryota; kingdom Metazoa; phylum Chordata; class Actinopteri; order Gadiformes; family Gadidae; genus Melanogrammus; species Melanogrammus aeglefinus. Next base: position 45,864 of record OLKM01002300.1, on the reverse strand, counting down.
TTACACCGTTATGCGCAGAAATGCGCCGCTTTTTATGCCGCAATTGAGCCTTTCAAGAGCGCGCGTCAAAAACGCCGTTTTGAGCATTTAAAATGCGTGTAAAATACGCGCGTTTGTGCACATCACAACGCGTTATGTGCACAAACCGCGTTACGGCAGCGCAGCGCTGCCTTGCGAGCCAGCCGTATTCCCGCGAGATCACGCGATAATCCTAAACCTAATGTACTTACCTCCCACTCCCAAAACTACTGCAATTAAATGCCACGCTTTGTCCTTACGGCCATTGTCCATAAAAAGGATGATTTGGTACATAAATGACTTCATGTTGCTGAACTTCGACAATGAGTCTCTCGTCGTCCATGTTGCCGACCCTCTGATTGATTGACTGCTGACCTGGTGCCACCGGTCATGACTAATAATGTTGATTGTGAAGTTGTGATAGGCTACATGAGCTGAATATTGTGTTTTATTTTGAAAATTGACCGGATGCTCTATGGCTTTTACTTTTTCACTTCCTGCCCGGCTCGATCTGCTCTGTTGAAATTGACGTGGTTTAGCAACGGCTTGCGTCAAAAATTAATTCTACGGAATGAAAGCGCTGCGGCACGGCGAGCCGCTCCTGGGACGCTGCTGAGACGTTCCGCAGCGCGCCCGTTGGAAATGGTCTCATTGATTAGAGTGGAAGCTATCTGCTGCAGTGACCGCGGCCAAGACGTGCCGCAGCCGTAACGCGGCCGTAACGCATCCGGTGGGATCAGGCCTTTAGGCTCCGTGGCCTGCGTCAAAAAGTAGAGAAATGTTCAACTTTTCAGGCAGCGGCTAGTCTGTCGGCCAATCAGATCGCGATTATGCAAATACACACCACATGTTTCCTGGATTCATTTTGCAATAACAAGCAGGAATAATCCGGCCATTATGTCTTTTAAAGAAATATGGAATGATGGGATTGTTTTTAGTCACCTGTTTGTGTCATCTTTTGTATTTATATCCACACATCGGCTTTGTAGCAGGAAGAGATTTGATTGGCTGCCGTATGCGTCTACAGAGACTAGTCCCCTATACGTCAGACACGCCCTCGGCCATCCACCGACGGACGCATGTAGTGTGAACAAGGCGTCACGAGAGTGCGCCCGCTTGTCGTGCGGCTTGACAGGACACTGTGCCTCCTCTCTGCCCACTCGCCTGCTGCATTGAGAATGCAGCAGGCGCGACAAACGCCTCCCGTGTGAAAAGACCTTTATGGCACATTAAGAACCCGCAATTTGGATGAAACGGGTGAAATCGGCTTTTGCGATTTCGAGCGAGACTTCTCCGGTGCTGGATATGTTATTCAGGAGTGGAGGAGTCAACTAAAACCGTCAACAATGGATGATGTGCTTTTTTTTGCACAGCAATCTAAAGCACCAGGCCAAACACCACATATTTTAATTCCATCGAATGTTTCTAATTTTCCTTCGAGTGCGGGTCGGGTGTCGATATCAATTTATAGCGGGTCGGGGTTGAGTGCGGAATGTAATTTGCGCTGCTGTCGGAACATGGGTTGGAACGCGGAACACATCATCCACTGTTGACGGTTTTAGTTGACTCCTCCACTCCTGAATAACATATCCATCACCGGAGAAGTCTCACTTGAAATCGCAAAACCCGCGTCGGACGCGCGACCCCGCACACGTGTCCGACACAGTTGCCTACATTATTTTCCACCAGTTCATCCAAAATGTGTACGGGCGGATAAGGGTTTGCAAAATAAGACCCATGCAGGACTCGTGCACTGGCCAATAGTTTGCGAATTGTTCAAACACGTAGCAGGTTGTGAAATCTTTCTCCTAAATTCTCAGAGACGTTTACGCATGCTCGATGTTTAATCTCTAGGACCCTCCCCCTCCACACATGAGCCACTAACAGTGTCCATTCTCCATCCTTCTCACACTCGCCTGCTACAGATTGCAGATTCGTTGATGCGCCTCTTCCCCGTTTAACATGTAAAAATAAAAAAAATTAAAAAGGGCAAATATACTGTCGCACATGTGCGACCAGATGTAAAATTCAGTCGCACACTGGAGCCCTGTAGTGTAGAGGCATTTGACTATAGTGCTGCTTTAATAATATTGGATATGTTTTGCTATACTTTTAACATTGCATGCTGTCGTGACTGACTTCAAAGCTTGTGTGGTGCACTGTGTTTCAATGCTTGAAGGGGCCAGAGGAGCAGTTCTCCCTGTTTGGAGAAGTGTTTCCAGACACGCTCCGTGTCTCCTTTTATCAGGACGAGGAGAGTGCTACGCGGCGCGTAGCCCGCAAGGTCCATGACTCCCCCATCCCCATGGAGATGGACCAGCTGTTCGACATGGACGTCCTGATGTCTGAGTTCTCAGACACCCTGTTCTCCACACTGGCCTCCCACCAGCCCGTAGCCTGTCCCAACGAGCGTGACATCGGTGAGCAGCTATGTTTCAGGGACCAGCTCCTTTGTTATTGGATATATTTAATTAATTTAGCAATTTTAATACAGGTGCAACCAGTTGTTTCAATACCGATACCAGTATCGCAAATGCCTCCGATACTACTTAAAATGGCACACACGATTAGCTCATTTACAACACCTGCAAATAAAATCACAAACATACAGTGGGGCAAAAAAGTATTTAGTCAGCCACCAATTGTGCAAGTTCTCCCACTTAAAAAGATGAGAGAGGCCTGTAATTTTCATCATGGGTATACCTCAGCTATGAGAGACAAAATGAAAAAAAAAAAAATCTAGAAAATCACTGTACTGATTTTTAAAGAATTTATTTGCAAATTATGGTGGAAAATAAGTATTTGGTCAATAACAAAAGGTCATCTCAATACTTTGTTACATGCCCTTTGTTGACAATGACAGAGGTCAAACGTTTTCTCTAAGTCTTTACAAGGTTTTCACACACTGCTGCTGGTATTTTGGCCCATTCCTCCATGCAGATCTCCTCTAGATTAGTGATGTTTTTGGGCCTTTCTTGGGCAACATGGACTTTCAACTCCCTCCAAAGATTTTCTATGGGGTTGAGATCTGGAGACTGGCTAGGCCACTCCAGGACCTTGAAATGCTTCTTACGAAGCAACTCCTTCGTTGCCCGGACGGTGTGTTTGGGGTCATTGTCATGCTGAAAGACCCAGCCACGTTTCATCTTCAGTGCCCTTGCTGATGGAAGGAGGTTTTCACTCAAAATCTCACGATACATGGCCCCATTCATTCTTTCCGTCACACGGATCAGAAGTCCTGGTCCCTTGGCAGAAAAACAGCCCCAAAGCATGATGTTTCCACCCCCATGCTTCACTGTAGGTATGGTGTTCTTTGGATGCAACTCAGCATTCTTTCTCCTCCAAACACGACGAGTTGAGTTTTTACTAAAAAGTTCTATTTTGGTTTCATCTAACCATATGACATTCTCCCAATCCTGTTCTGGATCATCCAAATGCTCTCTAGCAAACTTCAAACGGGCCCGGACATGCACTGGCTTCAGCAGGGGGACGCGTCTGGCACTGCAGGATTTGAGTCCATGGCGGCGTAGTGTGTTAGTGATGGTAGCCTTTGTTACTTTGGTCCCAGCTCTCTGGAGGTCATTCTCTATGTCCCCCCGTGTGATTCTGGGATTTTTGTTCACCGTTCTTGTGATCATTTTGACCCCACAGGGTGAGATCTTGCGTGGAGCCCCAGATCAAGGGAGATTATCAGTGGTCTTGTATGTCTTCCATTTCCTAATAATTGCTCCCACAGTTGATTTCTTCACACCAAGCTGCTTACCTATTGCAGATTCAGACTTCCCAGCCTGGTGCAGGTCTACAATTGTGTTTCTGGTGTCCTTTGACAGCTCTTTGGTCTTGGCCATAGTGGAGTTTGGAGTGTGACTGTTTGAGGTTGTGGACAGGTGTCTTTTATACTGATAAGGAGTTCAAACAGGTGCCATTAATACAGGTAACAAGTGGAGGACAGTGGAGCCTCTTAAAGAAGAAGTTACAGGTCTGTGACAGCCAGAAATCTTGCTGGTTTGTAGGTGACCAAATACTTATTTCCCACCATAATTTGCAAATAAATTCTTAAAAAATCAGACAATGTGATTTTCTGGATTTTTTTTTTTTCATTTCGTCTCTCATAGCTGAGGTTTACCTATGATGAAAATTACAGGCCTCACTCGTCTTTTTAAGTGGGAGAACTTGCACAATTGGTGGCTGACTAAATACTTTTTTGCCCCACTGTAGAATTTTAATCTTGGCCAGAAACTGCTATTATATGAGGAAGATATTTTTTACTTTTATTTATAGGGCCTGTGTAGTAGTTTTTGGGTAAGGCTACACAATGATCTTCCTATTCCCTTTCCTGTCTTTTAGTTTACACTGCTCTTGTGACCAGAAGTCAAACATAAGGTGTAGGGAACATAGTGGCACCAAAGCATTTAGGCTGTGATTGACTTGGGGCGAGGGTGCGTGCCAAACCAGAGATTCATCCCTTTTCTTTGTCCAGCTCATGGGGTGAACGCAGACATGATTCAGCCTGGACTCATAACCTTGCAGCCAAACCTGGACTTCATGGATTCTTTTGAGCCACTGCAAGGTAGAAGCCTTTGGAAACTACACCCAGAGACCGTACACATGGAGGATAATTCTACCCTTAGCAGGTCCAAGATGCTCACGGTCATTATTTATCCTCTTTATCTAGATGTTGATGGAACATTTAACCATTTACTCCTAAAACGCCTGCTGAAAACGACCGCTAAAATCCTATGCTATTCTAGGAAAAAGAACCTCATTGCCTGAGGGTTTCAGAGAAAATAGTAAGAATTGTCCAAAATGCTGCGCCACGGAGCAGCCGGCAGAAGTGCTAATGTTGCGCTACGCAGCTCCCGGTAGGAGGGGCAATGTTGCACGACGCAGCATCCAGCGCGAATGGGTTACCAAAGTATTAATCAACGTGTGTAAATCACAAGCTGTTTTGTTGAACTAGTACCAAGGTAATAACATGGACTACGGGCACACTGCAAGCCTTACTACTGAATTTGGACTTATTCTTCAGATTCCCATTGGTTTGTTTCTCTGTTCACATTATTTTTTTTAAATGTGGCCAATATCAAATTCCAGTGTGAACTAGTCACAGTCTGAACCGAATCAATTGCGCCAGATAACACAAAAAAAAGACTCACACAGCACACTGTGGTACCAAGTAACCATGGAGGCCACTGAAGTCAGTATTGACAGTGCCCTTAATACGTTAATTTGCACTGGAAGCCAGCTATGTGAGCAGTTGATAACAATGTATTTTTGTGAAGCAATGGCTAAAACTTCTTTTTGGATGTTTGTGTGGTTGCGGGACCAGCAGGAGTGGTGGTATCAGGACGGTAATGGCTTTACAAAAACACATTTCCTCCTAAATGAATGCCATGATGTCAAGGGTAACATTAACTACATGACTATCATGTACTACAAATGTCACTGTCCCTCCAATGACTACCTCCATCACAGCGGTCTTCCATGTTTCTATTCACAGAGGAACCCCAGCCAGTGCAGAAATGGGACGAATGTCATTCTACAAAGACGTAGTAGTCCACTTCAAAAGATCTGACCTGTTTCTGATTTTTAGAATTGAAAATATCAAAATCCATTCGAATTTTGCTATTCAAAATCAGATACAATTTGTATATGAGCAAAAAACACGTATGTCAGCATTTTCCGCTTGCAGTGTGAACGAGGATTGTTATTCCTGACTTATTCCCCCATTTAAAACACAAGCCTGTTAGTCTGATGTTTTAGCAGCACACTAACATAGAGAATGTTGTCATCAGACTTGTTCCACAGCCTGCGTCAGCCCTTCCTCCCCACTGTCTACCCTACTGCACCGTCTCTTTCCCCTCTACCCAGCAACAGCTCACAGGTAAAGGCCAAGTGCCAACAACCCTCACACAACCACCCTGTAATACAAAACACCTCAAAAGACAAGTCAAAGCAGCCCTCAAATCTGCCCTTCTGATAAGAAAACTGCTATAAATAACTACATAGATATGTTTTTCAATGAGCAATACAATCGCTTCAAATATGCTCATGTAATATTTGAAGCGCTTACCATTTGCAAAGGAAAATTCATTAAATGCAAGTTCTACATCATTAGGCAGAAATATTTGATCGATTAGATAGTGGCGAAGCTAGACCTTTTTTGGGTGGGCTCTCCCTCAGAATGAAATGAAATGCAGTTCCGGGAGAGGCGGGTTTACGAGGCTACTTGTAATACTGCGTAGCATGATAAGGTGCAAGGAGCAGAAAAAGTTGACATGGGTGCTAATCTTCAGTTGAAAAAAAACGCTGGCATTATTTAATCAGCTGAGGGCATGTTCATTGCCATAACAATGTGAGCTAATCAACAAGTACAACATGTTGGGCGCTTGGTATTAAACATAATACTAAGGGTCAGAAGTTTTATAAGAATTATGACCGTACAGTCATGACAGAGGGACTCGGTGTCTTTATTCATGCTTGAAAGGTGAACATATATTATTTTTTTTGAAAGGGAATAAGCTGATGAAGCTGACAAGTGACCAATGTTTAATGTTAAAAATATTTTTAATTAAATGCCAACCCCAGTGAATCATATGCTCTTGTTTCTCTGTTTTGAGATTCACTCAGACTTGGCAGTCTTGTTTAAATGTTACAAATTGAGTTAATAAACTGATCTTGGAAATTGTTTTAAGTTGTTGCAGATGTTATCTCCGCTATCTAAATAAATAAATATTAGCAGGTTCTCAATAGTAGGCTATTTCAATTCAGGAAGGGGCGCGAAAAAACATCTGTCTCCTCGGGTGGGAATGACAAAAAATAATTGAGAACCACTGGTCTAGAACATGTTGTACTTGTTGATTAGCTCACGTTGTTATGACAATGAAAACGCCCACAGCTGATAAAATAATACCAGCGGTTTTGTTTTAACTGAAAATTAGCACCCTTTATTTTGCATCAGAACAAGATTTTTTTGCATCAGAAGTTTTAGAAAATGTATGGGTCCCTAAAAGTGAGACAACGTAGTTTATTGCTCCCGAAATAGAGGTATGTTTCTCATATTATTAATCTAGTACATGTTGTACCAATGTGTTTCAGTAAATGTGTAAATAAAAAAAAGAGGGAATACGGTCATTTTTTGAGTGAAACTTACACAAAGGAAATTTAATATACCTCAAATTTGTTATTACAGTTCACATCCATTGACTATTCCTTCATCCAACAGTCTTTTTTCCTTTCAACACTTTTGTGATTCAGAACTGCATTATTTAGCTGACACTGGCAGCTTTTGGCTTAGACATACAACAGCATAGTAACCAATAAAATAAAGGTTGTGGAATAAAACAATCTTGGACAGGACTTTATATACTTCATATACCCCTGTGGCTTCCTGGGGTTGAGCCCCCACAAAAGTCAGAACCTAGAATCACCCCTGCTATTAGATATACAAGTTGTAGCATAGACTTGTAGGGCACCAAAAAGCCCAAATACAATGCCAATTTTTTTGGCCCTAATAGTTCCACAGTTTGTCCTAGAAAATATATTCTAATTACAAATTATTCAGCTTGCATTGAAATCAACGGCTACTACGTTATACTAACATACAAAAATATTATTATAACATCTCTTTATTCCTCTAATGGCTGAATAGAGGATGCATTTTTTACATTTGGGGTTTGTCATTAAGCTCTTGTTTTACCCTATTTTTGACCCCTTCTTGATCTGTTTTGGCTCAATCGAAACACTGAGATAGAAAAATATCTGAGTTTTAGGAAAGATGGTTACGACCCACGAAGGCTTTGTGGTACTTTTTTAGTACGGTCGTTGTGTTACTGTTATGAGTATTATAATGAGCGGAATTGAATGCGAAATGCGCGACACAACGTAGCGATATGCTATAAGTGTCGCTGTCCTTGTTTCTCTAAATTGGGGACTTATTTCAGTCTCAGTTTTAAAAAGGCATAGGTAACTATGTATGCGATACTGCTTTCTCCATTGACCTGCACGGCACAAACAAGAGTTTGTATCTGACCCGGGTTGCCTATAGGGCTGGTTAGTGTTACAGCTAATTGTTGTGATCAAGGTTAAACAAGTCTGTGTTCTTCTTTCTAAAGGTCACTCAGTATTGATATCAGGTATTGATCAGGTGCTATCATAAAAAATGTAGATTATCAGTTAAAAAATTGAAAAATGGAGCATGAATCATAGAAAGTGCATTGATAATTTTCTGGCAATTTCTTTTTCACCTTTTTTGGCCATCACTAGTGCACCCCTCACAAGTCCTATGGGGCCGTAGATGTTGGATTTTGTTAAATATGTTAAATATTAGGGCTGTCCCGTTACCACTTTTTCAATTCCAATACCATAGCTTAAGCTAGCTGCCGATACCGATATCTATCCGATACTTTTACTCTCACAAATAATAATAAAAAAAATATGGAACCACTTTGCTGATGATTGCCAATAAGCCATCTTCAAACATCTCACTTAAGAAAAGCGTTCAAAAGTTAAAATGTAGTTAACAATGTAAACATGCACACATTTAAAAACATAAAGTGAAGAGTTAAACAAATGGCTAAATGGTTAGTTTGAATACATTTGAGATAATATCTACGATAGCTGAGCTGTTAAAGATGATAGTTTGAAATGGTCGAATCAAGTGTGTGTGTGCGTATGAAATGCATGCGTGTGTGTCATCACTTGTAGTAACCAGGAAGTGTTATTGACGTTATTCTTTGACATCTGGTTAATCGAGATAAGTTCACAAAACGATAAGGCTTGTACGATTGGACTCCTTGAGTCTTTCATATGGCATGTCATATTGTTTGTGTAGATATCATGACGTGAAAAAGATAGTTTACGTTAGCATTTAGCTTCTACCGGGAGTACATCGGAAGAAGCAGCTAGCCTATAGCCATAAAAATGGGAGTCCCAGGACACAAACGCCCAATTTATAATAATCATATTTCCAATTTATTAATAATTTAAATCAATTGGACGTTCCGCAACGTCTGAAATGGTTCGATTTTGTGGACGCCAAACTTGTAGCAATCACAAAATCTGTGATCAGCTGTATCTGAGGTTGGTGCAACAACCGTGCAACAGCCAGGCTCAGGCTGTTGCAATTCTTTCTTCTTTAAGGTTGAAATACAGCCACACTTCTGACTTGGTTTTTCAACAGGTAGCTCTTATGCGGTAGATCTCATTTCTCCCCTCCGATATCTGATCCAGCGTAATGGGCAAATATCGGCCTGATGCCGTGGATCGGATTCGGACTTCCCTATTAAATATATTTGTATCGTTAAGTTGTTACAGCCTTTTAGGATATCCCAATATTGTGTTTTCTATATTTTCTAAAATATCAAACTTTAATGCATGCATACTTCTGGGAGACTTCAGACTTCACAATTCGGTAATATTTCTACATTTAAATTAAATCATCACATTTAGATCTTCGTACTGATAGAAAAAGAATTTCTTCATTTGTATATATAGATTTTTTCTATACTTATTTTATACGCGCTTTGTATATTTTCGCTTCGTCCCCTTGACTTCTATTGAGATCCAGAGTGTGTGATTTCACCACACTTTAGCCAAAGCAGGATTTAATTAAGGTTAAACATTTCTGACATGGACCCTTGCAGCGATGATATTCCATGTAGAACCAATGATGGGGCAAATAGATAAGATTCCATCTATCAAGCCTGATCATTCTTCAACCTTAACTCAATAACCTAGATGTGAACGAATTCCCTCACCTTTGTTATCACATTCTAATACTCACACCTGCAAAGTTGTCGCTTGTCGGCGAAAATCGCCGTTTTCTTGGTCAATTGGGTCCTTCACGTGAATCGTGTGGAACCAGAGGTTTTTTTTTTTGGGGGGGGGGGGGGGGGAATCTCAGCACTTCAGAATCATGAAGCACACAGCGCCAACTGAGCTCACCTTTGGATGAGACGCCTGGCTACCGCGCGAGTCGGATGGAAACTCTTAACGTCAATTTGAAGTAGGGGTGTATGGTATAAACGGTATAGAAAGTACACCAGTGGGAATTTGCGCTACGGTATGGATTTTGACGTTACCGTGAGACGTTACCGTACAGATTTGACAGCGATACTGCCTTCTCAGGCAGTATGCTATTGCGCAAGCATGCAAGCACGAAGCAAGCGCGCCTGCGTGCTTGCACAATAGTCCCTCACAAGCTCTCATGCCACCGTACGAGACAGACGCTGGTAGCGTGAAGCTGTCTCTGCATATCAGACATTGCTTCCGCAGGCATTTTCCAAAACCAGATTGAGATGCCAAAACTATACGGCAAGGTCCGCAAGCAGGTGGAGAAACAAATCCATTCTATTAAACATTAGTGTTTTTCAGAGATGGAAGTAACTTGAGTAACTTTTTATGCAGTTTTACTGCCCTACCAGTATCTTACCCCTTCAGAAGCAACCCTCACCGGCCACTTTATTAGGTACACCTTGCTAGTACTGGGTTGGACCCCCTTTTGCCTTCAGAACTGCCTTAATCCTTCGTGGCATAGATTCAACATGGTACTGGAAACATTCCTCAGAGAGTTTGGTCCATATTGACATGATAGCATCACGCAGTTGCTGCAGATTTGTCGGCTGCACATCCATGATGCGAATCTCCCGTTCCACCACATCCCAAAGGTGCTCTATTGGATTGAGATCTGGTGACTGTGGAGGCCATTTGAGTACCGTGAACTCATTATCATGTTCCAAGAAACCAGTCTAAGATGATTCACGCTTTATGACATGGCGCTTTATCCTGCTGGAAGTATCAGAAGATGGGTACACTGGTCATAAAGGGATGGACATGGTCAGCAACAATACTCAGGTAGGCTGTGGCTTTGACACGATGCTCAATTGGTACTAAGGGGCGCAAAGTATGCCAAGAAAATATCCCCCACACCATTGCATCACCACCACCAGCCTGAGCCGAATGTCGCAGCAGAAATCGAGACTCATCAGACCAGGCAACCTTTTTCCAATCTTCTATTGTCCAATTTTGGTGAGCCTGTGTAAATTGTAGCCTCAGTTTCCTGTTCTTAGCTGACAGGAGTGGCACCCGGTGTGGTCTTCTGCTGCTGTAGCCCATCCGCCTCAAAGTTCAACGTCTTGTGCATTCAGAGATGCTCTTCTGCATACCTCGGTTGTAACGAGTTATTTGTTATTTGAGTTACTGTGGCCTATCAGCTGGAACCAGTCTGGCCATTCTCCTCTGCCCTCTGGCATCAACAAGGCATTTGTGCCCACAGAACTGCCGCTCACTGGATATTTTCTTTTTTCTGACCCTTCTCTGTAAACCCTAGAGATGGTTGTGCACGAAAATCCCAGTAGATCAGCAGTTTCTGAAATACTCAGACCAGCCCGTCTGACACCAACAACCATGCCACATTCAAAGTCAATTAAATCACCTTTCTTCCCCATTCTGATGCTCGGTTTGAACTGCAGCAAATCGTCTTGACCAAGTCTACATGCCTAAATACATTGAGTTGCTGCAATGTGATTGGCTGATTAGAAATTTGCATTAACAAGCAGTTGGACAGGTGTACCTAATAAAGTGGCCGGTGAGTGTATATCGAAATTAGAAGATAAAATTAACATACCGTGATATTATACCGTTACCGTCTATGCCTCAAATCATACCGTGATATACAGTACATTTTAGTCCATACCGTACAGTCCTAATTTGAAGGAACTATCTTATGGTAAATCTGAGGTAAGTCAAGCTTTTTGGAGCAAAAACAGCTATTTGTTTGCTTGATTCAACTAACTTTAGCTACCGCTTTTTTAGTGTGATAATTTACAATAATATTGTATTTTTAGGGCCGAGTCAACGCTGAGTACTGCACAAACGTAGACCTTGTACAAAGTTAGTTTGGCTTAGCTCAGGAGGTAGAGGAGTTGTCTTGTAACCGAAGGTTGCTAGTTCGATCCCCAGCTCCTCCTAGCTGAGTGTTGATGTGTCCCTGAGCAAGACACTGTCTTGTGTCTTGCGTGTCTTGCTCAGTCCTTGCTCTGATGCCTTGCATGGTTGACTCTGCCGTTGGTGTGTCAATGCGTCTATTACTCACCAAAGCGACTTGATAAAAGCGTCTGCTAAATGCCCTAATTTTAATTGTCCTAGGTTAATGCACCAACCGCAAATTTCTGTAAAATTAAGGGCTACATTTTGCATCCAAGTCTATCATCTTCACGCTAAATCCCGCCCGGGGTAGCTTAGAATTTGAGTAGCCGTACATCTGAAAATATCTCACAATCAGTCCTTGGACCGATGATTCCCCCCCTCGGTGACACCGTCTCCTTTTTTACTCTGAGGAGTTTGCAGGTCTGAATACTCGTACTTTTCATAGCATCATAGACTATCATACTACTACTTTTCATTCTACTTCTACGACTGGTACTTATCATACTAATAGGCCTATCGTACTGAATTGAATTTACTCCATTCAGACTTTAAAATGTTGATGGAGATTAAACTCTCTTTAATCTCCATCAATCCCTCAATTGTTAAAAATCAGAAATCCAGTTCAGCGTCAGTCTTCCAACAGCCACCAGTCACAACATAATTTCTTAAAGGGAATGCCTTTTCTAGTTTAACCTGTTGTTCAACTTTTGTAGGTGACTTCACTTTAGCCCAAATACATGTTGCACTAATCTGTTGCACCAGTGCTGTTCCTTAAATTGTATGTCCTTCTCTTTAATTCGTTTTTTTTTCCCGTCTCTCTCCTGGTCGACACCTTAGTCAATGTCCTCCATGCAGCTCTCTGCGGATGGCATCTCTGGCCAAACCCCTGGGCCCTTGGGTCCTCACTCCACAGCCAGTCAGAACTCCGGGACAGATGCCCACGGCTGTGCATACGTACAGGGCTACATGCCTCTGTTCCCCCAACGGGGTACCTCGGCTTCTCAGCCAGGAGGCTCTCAGCCTGTAGCCCACGGACCACACACACATTGCCTGCCAGATGACCATGGATCTTTGTCTGGGATCACACATGCCACCGCCTCCTCCTCCACCTCCGCAGTGCCCAGCGATGTGCCCGCCACCTACAACCATGGTTTGGAGTACAGCTCTGCCCCCGCGCAGAAGGCTCAAACGCTACTGGTGTCTCAGCTCCTGCCACTGGCTCCCTGTCTGGCAAACAAGCATCAGACCTTCGCCCTGCCCCAACCCATCCACAACTCCGGGGGAAATAAAGCTAAAGGACGCCACATGAAGAGAATTGTTCCAGCCAACAACCTACCTTCCTCTCATCTGGTGCTCACAGGTCAATCAACTTTTCTATAGAATTGGTTTCACATGGCCTTTATAGACATTTTTATTTTATTTATTAGACAATAGGAAACCTGATATTGTATGTTTTTTGCTTGAAGAGCCAGTGAACCCAAAACAAACTTTTGTTTATGTCTATATATGATCGTCAGCATAGTAATCTATGCCATTTTAACACTGTCACTGAAATAAGTCCCCAGAGAAAGAAGGGCTAAAATCCTATGTTTTTTTCCTCCCCAAAACACTATGTGGAAAGTTCAATTCTGCTGCGAACGCAGGTGGTGTTTTGTGTCAGTGCCTTTGTGCCTAGTCTGACGTCATGACGTCACCAAGGGGCACCGGCGGTCAATGCTGTTCAAGTTCACACTTCACAAGAGCTTGCTCAGAGTTCAGTTCAGTTTAAAAGGAGCTAGTTCATGTTCATATTTCACAATTTTGAATTTGAACTCCGTTCACAGTCCCAGAAAAGGAATTGTGAACGTTAATTTCTTCTTGTTTAATTCTATTATTTTTCAATAGAACCTCCTCCTACCCATCCAGCCCAAGCTCTCCAATTATTTCCCCTACCCAGTGCCCAAACAAAAAGATGACTGTATACTACTATAGTAGATTACTTTCAAAAGCCAAGAAAAAACAATGCAATATAATGTGTCAACAGTGCGTGAGTCGTTCACCATCACGAGAGCGAGCAGTGCTCACGCACAAGTTCAGTAGCAGAGGGGTCCCCTCAGTTCACCACTCTTTTAGAGTGTTCATGCAAAACCCTGCCGGGGGTGCGGTTAGTGTGGATGTGCAGAGCTCTGTCCGGGAAGCGTTAACTACGGTGTCCGCCTGAACGTCTCTACTAAAAAAGTATCAAAGTTGCCCTGGGTCATAACCATGGGGATACAAATTACGGCTTTCCTAAAACTCAGCCCAAAATACTTTTTTAAATCAGTGTTCAAATTCCATTTGAAACACTGAATTCACCAGCTCTTTAAGCCCAGTTAATTCCCTGATAGTGGGGAAAATATATTCCATGTAAATATATATATACCATTTGCTAAGGCGTTGAGCCTATGTGCCGTAGAGTAAAGCCAGTACAAACGTATATTAGCATGGTACAAGCATAGTTATCTATTTTGCTGATCTCTTTTGTTTCTAAGTCTAGTTATCTAAACGTTAGTTACCCATTTCAGAATGGTATTGGATCAGAATGGTATTGGAATTTAATTATGAGTTGTATAAGCAGCACTGCTTTTATCAAGTCTACCAACGTTTTTTTTGCTTTTTAGGTCCGTTTTCTACTGGACCAAATGCTTTGATTGTAACACCAGCACCGTTGAAGGCCGAAGTCGTTCCCAGTGCAGGAATGGTCATTACATCTTCCAGTCTGGGAGGGGTATGCTTTATTACACAGCCACCAGCCACTTTGCACCAGAATCACTTCCTGCTTTATTTCACTTACTGACGTATATACTTGACATCAGATTCACTTTCTGCTTCATAATATAACTATTTACTGCTCTTGTATTGGAATCAATTCCTGCTTCATAACAAACATGTCCCTGCTTCGCCAAAATCAATTCCTTCGTCATCCTTTCCTGCTTGATCACAGTTAATGCTTTACTTAATGCCTAACCGCTTGCCTTACGTCCGTCCGACTTCTGTCATTGTCTGATCTGCTTCGCGCATACGTGATCATATTGGTTTAGGGCAGAACTTGGCGGCACTTGTAGCTGCCCGGTGGGGGTCGCCTTGTTTACACTGGGACTTTACTTACCAGTGTTTATTAACAACACATATTCGCTAAAGATATTTGAGGCTTGTAATTGACAATCTTCCTGCATCTATGCCTTACCACTTATTTATTTTTTGTAACGTGGCCGATATCATCAATTTTTATACGATTGACCATGTAATGGGCAAGGTAGCCATATCATAGGTCTCACTACCTGTTTCACAGCCCTACTCAATCTGCAACATGCATGCGATGATGTTTTGTCTAATAAACACATTTGTGATCAGGATGAAATGCAAAAGCCTGCATTTTTCCCGTAAATGCTGCTTTCTATAGCTTTGTTAATGTCTGTCTCTCAGGCCCCTGCGTTTCACATCGTGCCACAGACGCACAAGAGTCCCCAGCCCATTGTCCCTAAAGAAGAGTCTTACTCCTCCAGCTGCAAGGGGCAGAAAACTTCCAGTAAGACCAGCAGCTTCTCCAAGCTCATCCTTTTGATCCTGAACTTGTACATTTTTAACCAGATCAACCTCACTGTGTGTGTGTGTGTGTGTGTGTGTGTGTGTGTGTGTGTGTGTGTGTGTGTGTGTGTGTGTGTGTGTGTGTGTGTGTGTGTGTGTGTGTGTGTGTGTGTGTGTGTGTGTGTGTGTGTGTGTGTGTGTGTGTGTGCACGTGTGTGTGTACGCAGGTCAAGGCTCACCATGTGGTCCAGATGGTTTGCACTCACCCCTTGGTATTTCAGAATATTTGAAGAACGATCCAAACCAGATGAATCTCGGTCTTGGGTCATCCGTGAGTGTGCTTCAATCTATACGTTAAAATCGATCAATCTCATCTGTGCTTAAAAAAACGAAATGATGTGATGCAGTTGCTACTAGTGGTCCAATCGTAGAATTGTATTTGCTTTTCTTAGTGGTTTGCTTATAAATTAAAACATATTTTATTACAGTCTGGGCAAGCGAAATATGCTGCTGTTGCAGCCTGCATTCATTGGCTTCTTAAATGGGATTTAACTCTGTAATGCAAGATTTTTTAATTATATCATGTTGATTTCATGATATAATTTTTTTTATTGTTTATAATGTATTCCTAGAAGATTCTTTGTTTTTTAATTCTAATGAAGTAGAAAAATATATATGCATCAATAAAGAACACATTGCATCGTATAAATCTCTTTAAACTTCCCAGGGGAAGATGGCGCAAAGCTCTGTTTCCAGATACCTTTTTTTTTTGGTTGTAAGCCTCTGTGTTTCTGATTTATCTGTCAAAGAGCCGGAGAGTGCCCCACATCTCTGCCGAGCAGAAGAGACGCTTCAACATCAACATCGGCTTTAAAACCCTCTGCAACCTGGTGCCCACCCTCAAGGCTCAATCCAACGTAAGACACTCATTTCCTGCCCTAACCTTCATCAAATCATCCATGCATAAAACCAATTGGTTAGGGCTATTATTTTGAATTGTGATTTGTTGGAATTTCTTTGTCATTTCGTTTTGGTATTTTTAACCGAGAATATTTTCTAATATTCTCGGTTAAAGCTATGCAGTGGGTCTCTGTGTTACATTTACATTTAGGGCATTTAGCAGACATTATCCCTAGCGACTTACAATAAGTACATTTGTCATAAGAAAGTGAAACAATATACCGGTATTGCTATCGGTACAGTCAGTGGCGGAGCCAGGAAATTTTCATTGGGGTGGCCAGGATGGGGCCAGTGATAATTTTTGGGTGGCAAGCATATGTCTCACCAGAAGATGCAGAGCTATTTAAGACAAATACAGCAAACATCTCAATATTATTCGGGTTTCAGGTGAAGGTGCAATAGAAAAAGTATTCAATATATCAAAGTTTTCCTTATTCCTACATGCAAAGTAACAAAGGAGCTAACACTTTACAAAAAATAATACACTTATTCTGTATTCACACTTGTTTTTAAACTGTGTTGATTTACTGATTGCTACTGGTGTTTTTATTTGTATTGTACGACTTAGTCGAACAATGGTTGTACAGATGTACAATGACAGTTAGGTATTTATTTCATAATAGAGATGTCCTCAGTTTATGGCGACCAGCCAAGTCAATTCTCTGTGTATCATCAGGAATACAAAACAAGGATGATTATATATTAGAAAATTAGAATGTTTTTTTTTATCAAGTCTGATCACAATATGGATTCATCTTGAAATGATAACAACAATAAAAAGTATAACATACATTACAGTACTATTGTTACATGAAAATGAAACCCTAATGACTTCAGTGTAAGCAGTGTCAATGTTCCTTCAATTCTGTCTATATATATCTATCAAACACATTATAATAAACATCATGTTCACCATAGGTATTAGGCGGACTCTGCATGATTAGATTAACGTTTGAGACACATGTACAATCATTAAGCAATCAGCAATCATTGAATTTGTGTGACCCTCTCTCTTTGTATGTGCACAAAACCCTCCATCTCTGAATGTTGCCTTTTTCCAATTTTTATATCCCAAGGCTGATGTAAACACTGACTCGGTGTGTGGAAGGCCAAAATGCCTGCATGCATAACACTATGCTGAGTCTTGTTTCAGTGAATATTCTAGCCATGTCTGGATAGATTACCACGATGCTCGAAAGTTTCTGCGCCTGTCTCCCTGGAGTGTCCTTGGATAGATTTTCAGAAGTGACTGGACTATGAGCTTTTGATTTGGAAATGTCTTTTTGAAAATGCATATTAAATTCTTAAATTACAGCAGAGATTAATAACAATCAAGATAACCTCATAAATGGGAGTGTACTATCCAATGTTACATCTAATGCATTATCTGAAACCTATAGTCTGCTTAAAAACGTTATAGATTTGAGGCCATTTATCCAACTCTACTCCAGTTGAGGTGAGTGGTGTGACTCATACCTGTTCATGAATTATCAGGCTGTATTTTAATTTTGCCACTGTATTAAATTGGGCAAAACTCAAGGGAAATTCAAGTGTCCAGTATTTGTGAAAGAGTGAGTATACCTGGAGGTCCACTTGGGCCACAGGACTTGGGCTTTGTTGAGGGCTTACGCCCATTCTAGTGCATTTGGTTGTTGGTTTAACACCCTCTGGAGTGGGGTTTTGGGCATGGCTCCAATTTCATCAAATTTAGGCAAGGCAAGGCAACTTTATTTATATAAAACTTTTCATACACAAGGCAGACTCAAAGTGCTTCACATATAAACATTGTCATACAATAAAAAAAAAAAATAGATTAGTAAAAGAAAACATATGCAAAATAGAAAGTTAAAAAGGCATTTTAATATTAAAATAGAAAATAAATGTAAAGTAAAAAAAAAAAGAAAAAGCTTTTTAGAAAGTGCAATGTATTTAAGATTTAGCAGAAAGCTAAAGCAAACATAAAAGTCTTCAGTCTTGTTTTAAAGGTGCTCAGAGTTGGGGAAAGTCTTAAATCCTCAGGGAGTTTATTCCAGCTATTTACTCTGGGGATAATTAACAGATTGGTCTCAGAGGATCTTAGTGGTCTAGAAGGCTTATGTAGTGGAAGCATATCAGTTAAATATTTTGGGCCTAAACCATGAAGGGATTTATAGGTTAGCAACATGATTTTAAAATCAATTCTCTGACCTACAGGAAGCCAATGTAACGATTTAAGAATTGGTGTAATATGTTCAAATTGTTTGGTCTTTGTTAGAACTCTAGCAGCAGCATTCTGAACAAGCTGAAGCTTCCTCCGTTTGTTTTGGGAGACCTGTAAGGAGACCATTGCAGTAATCAAGCTTACTAGTGATAAAGGCATGTACAAGTTTTTGTAAGTCTTCGGTTAGGGCTGGGCGATATTGCAAAAAATATTATCACGATTATTTTTTCGTAATTGATCGATATCGATATTAATAACGATATTATATATATATATATAAAAATTGACAGGTGAAAGACATAACATTAGGTGAGGGACAATAAGTGTTCACATATAAGACAGAACGGACGAGACCAAAACATCCAGGAGGTCGTTGCATATTTTTACATTGTTGTTGCTGTTTTGGAACAGCCCCGCTCGCGCTGCTGACAGCTGCGGTAGGACCGGCGGGGCAAAAACTTGTTGTTGCGCGCATTTTCATTACTTTCTGTGTAGTCGCTGGGATGGTATGTTTTTCAGATGTTGAAAATAAATTAGTTGTGTTTCCCAATCGTGCTGGCACCGACCAACGGCATAATTTACGGACAGTCTTATCCTGTGCTTCATCAGTTTTGAGATAGCCAAACCGCTTAAATATAATAGACGTCTTGTAACCTTTTTTATCGACTACTTCACCCTCCGTTGTTCCACTCATTTTTATTCTGTCGCAAAACGCTCCTCTCCTCTCGTCTTTCCTTACGCGGTGCTGGAACGGGCTCAAACGCGCACCAGGAAATGGGCGTGTACTTGGACATTAACCGCAAAACTGCAATCTGTTTATTTCTCCATTTAGGTAAATATCTATATCAGACCCGTTTTATTATTTATTTATTTATTTTATTTTTAAAACTTTTTATTATATATATATATATATATCGAGCATTTATGTCCAATGCTTATCGTCGTAATCGACGTGAGTTTTATCGTGATTAGTAATCGTAATCGAGTTATCGCCCAGCCCTATCTTCGGTGGACATGAGCCTCCAAGTCTTGCTACATTTTTAAGGTGGTAATATGAAGATTTTGTAACTGATTTGATGTGACTGGCGAAATGTAAATCTGAATCCATGATAACCCCTAGATTTCTGGCTTTGATTGAGGTTTTCAGGGACAGAGAGTGAAGGTGTTGGGTTACATTAAGCCTTTCCGTTTTAGAACCAAATACAATTATTTATCTCTGTTTTGTCCTCATTTAGTTGAAGGAAATTTCGGCACATCCATTCTTTCACTTGCTCAATGCACTGGCACAGCAGATCTATGGACCGATAGTCATTTGGCAATAGCGATACATAGATTTGCGTGTCATCAGCATAGCAATGATGGTCAATATTGTTATTTTGCATGATTTGCCCTAGTGGGAGCATTTAGATGTTGAATAAAGAGGGTCCTAAGATCGAACCTTGTGGGACTCCACATGTCACATTGGTTGATTCTGATACAAAGTCGCCAATGGAAACAAAGTAGTTCCTATTTTGTGGGCAGACTGTATCTGAAAGCCCCACCCAGTTTTCTAACCTGTCCAGAAGTTTTGTATGGTCTACAGTGTCGAATGCAGCACTGAGGTCAAGCAGCATTAGTATTGAGGTTTTGCCAGAGTCTGTGTTAAGACGGATGTCGTTTACAACTTTAATAAGGGCGGTCTCAGTGCTGTGCAGGGGTCGAAATCCTGATTGGAAGGTGTCATAGCAACCAGTTGATGCCAGGCAGTGATTAAGTTGCTGGAGGACAACTTTCTCAATAATTTTACTTATGAATGGTATATTTGATATTGGTCTGTAGTTGTTAATAATAGAGCATACCTGCCAACATTTGACTAGCAAAATCCGGGAGATTTCGGCGGCGGGGGGCGGGGCCGGTGGTGGGGAGCATGGATGACAGAGGTGGTTACAAATGTTGGTTTTAAGGGATGTTGTGCATATAAGTAGCTATTTATAGACAACATATTCATCATGTAGTCTTCAGTATATAAATAAATACACAATAACTGTATTCATTAACAAAAAACATATTTTTTATGTATCATTATGTATGTATTCACAATGAATTCATTGACAATCACTTATTTATTAACTAACTATTACAATAACTTATCAATTCATGACACAACAAAATCATTCTCATGAACATAACAGAAACAATTAGTGTTTCATGCACAAGTCTTTAAAACTACTCCTGTTTTTGTTTATTTAACCAGATTTTTTTTTATGTATTATTATTTATGTATTCACAATCACTTATTAATTATTATAACAACTAACTATTTGATATTGAATCATACTCTTTGGTCCATTCCGACTTAAAAGTACACATATATTTAATCTTCTTTTTTATATGACCATTTACGGAGTTTGCTCCGCCATGTTTGTTTTTTTTAGCTCTGCGCTCTTGAGAAGTGACCATAGACGTGATCTGATTGGCTACAGCCTGTGCTGTCGTATTTGCTGCAAATGCATTTGATTGGCTGACGCTTGCGTTGCCTCTCATGCTTGCGTTTGATATATGATCTGGCAACTTTAGAACATTCGACACACATTTTGATTTGATTATAAATAAAATAAGTTTGGACATTGTGAAATACGGGAGTTAACCGGGAGAAATGACAAAACGGGAGGGCGGCGGGAGATGGATCAGAAAACGGGAGAAACCCGGGAAAAACGGGAGAGTTGGCAGCTCTGAATAGAGGCATCAAGGCTCCGCTTTTTTAAAAGGGGTTTAATAACTGCAGTTTTCAAAGCTTTCGGGAAATTGCCTGACTGGAGAGAGTTGTTAACTATCTGCAATATGTCTATTGCTAGGCAGTCGAAAACATTCTTAAAGAGGTTGGTAGGTAAAGTATCAAGGCAACAGGTGGATGGCTTTAGTTGTGTCACAGTTTCCACAAGTTTTTGAGAGTCTATAACGTTAAAGCATGCCATCCATGCCACGCTACTTTTGCCTGAACACGGTGGTAGTCCAACATATATGTTTGAAGTGGAGATATTGATTGGCGCGGTCTGGATGCCTTCAATTTTATCAGTATAAAAAAGCTGCAAACTCATTGCATTTCTGCGTGGAATGGAGATCAGGTGGAATTTGTGTTGGGGGCTTGGTCAGTCTGTCAACAATTGCAAATAGGGGTTTTGCATTATTAGTATTGGTTTTTAATATTGGAGAAAAATGTTTTCTCTAGCACTTTTTAAGTTCTAAATTGTAGGCACGGAGGCTCTCTTTATTAGATATCATGGGTGAATATGAAGTTTTGTTTTACGACGGATGCGTTTCAACCCTCCTGCATTCTTTTTTCTGTGCTGTGTTACAGAAGCAGCTTTTCTCCCAGGGTGCCTTTTGCTTTCCAGAAATCGTTTTTAACCTTATAAAGGTGCAAAGACATCTATGACTTTCAAAATTTTCAAATTAAAGTTTTCTACAAGATCATCAGCAGAAACATGGGTTAAGAGGTGGTAGCAAGGAGATGGCCTTTTTAAAAAGTACATTAGAATCTTCATTGATATACCGTTTTTTGACAGTATTTGATTTTGTCTGTATGTCGGGAATAAAAGATATGTTAAGGAAAACCCAAAAGTGGTCGGACAATGAAGGATCCGTCACAGAGAGATAAGAAACATTGAGGCCCTTTGTGATAACCAGGTCAAGAGTGTGCCCCTTACAATGAGTAGCCTCTTTCACATGTTGAGACAGTTCAAATGTGTCCAAAATGGTAAAAAGTTTTTTTGCACACTTGTCATTCAAATCATCAGTATAAAAATTGAAGTCACCAGTTATAACTATACAAAATTTGCAGAGTATGTGGGTGGCCTGTAAATAATTAATAGGAAAACTCTAGGGGAGCATTTCAACACAGCACTAAGGTATTCGAATGATGGAAAATCACCAAATAAAATCTGTTTCCCTTGAAACACATTTTTAAATACAGCAGCAAGCGTATTCAAAAGCGGCTGCTTCTGCTGCCGCTGCTGCCGCCGAAAGTTTCAACACGGGGAGAGCTGAGCGGTAGGGCAAAATCTGCGTGTTCACATGGGCGGCAACCGCTTCCTGGTTTTCAGCCGCTTTTGTAATCCCATCCCCTCTGCTGGTCTTCCCTCATTGAAATGAATGGAGGCGGCGAGTTTCCGCGCGGCAGTGTGAAAGCAGATTTATGTTGGTCTGGGCTTATATAATAAATGTAAGGGATAATGCTGTACAGAACGCCGGTCCTTATCAGGAAAATAAGCCCCTACAGGGCGAACCGGACCCCGACGTGAAGCGGAAGTGTCTTGCTTCGCCCTGAAGGGTGACATTCTACACATTATCCCTCTTATTACACGGCTCCTTGCTAAAATGAAACAATATCTTCACACGGTGTGTCTCAAAATTAGGGATGCACCGAAATGAAAAATTCTTGGCCGAAACCGAAAACCGAAAAGGAGAAAACCAAGGCCGAAAACCGAAACACCAAAATAAATTATTATGCCAATTATTAGTACCATTTGTACCATTAGCAACGTAAACAAACCCCGCAAAGCTCAATCCCTGCGAGAGCTCCTTGCGCTACGGCCATCTGGAGGCGCTAAGAGCTTTTGGCCGTGATATTACATATAGGCCTAAAATTAATATTATACTATTATATATAGAACGTTATAAGACGCTGTCACCGAGAATTGGCGCGCTGCCAGACACTGTCACCAAGTGTGAGAGGTGAGTTCACGGAGAAGATGGCGGTTGACCTAGTTTCAAAGTTTATACCGTTTATACTCGGTCGGTAATGGCTATGACTGTGTACTTACTTAATTAAAATCAAGGCATTGCAATGTTTGCAAATCGCTATACGTGGTTCTTTCTCAGAATCATTAAAAAACGTCCACACCGCAGACATATTGGCACTTACCCAGACAAGCGTGTGCTGGCCACGCTTTTTGTTTGCGTCATCACAAATTTCTGTTTCGGCTGAAAATGCGCTTTTCGAGCCATTTTCGACCGAAAATCGGCCGAAAATTCGTAGTGTTGATCCGCAGAGAAATAGTCCGCCAAAGACGTTGACGTTGCTTAGCAACCGGACACGCTGGGGTTGATAAGTGACCGGACTACTTGCAGAGTAATAACAAAGGCGTGAATCAGGCAAAAAAAAATTACTTTTCTTGACAGCGGTCAAGTTTGGTGCGCATAAAAGTACAGACGGACCAATTGCGAACTACTGCAGCTGATGATGCCATCTCTCAAAGTTAAAAAAGTAGCCGCACCCACCCTAAAACAATCGGAATACGTAAGTGTATACATGTAGATTATAGCGGACTACACCACCTTTTCTATTCCGCATGGAATTCTATTCCGATCAGAGAATTGTATTCCGATTGAGGCGTTTATATGATAATTCTTTTTTTCCGATTGAGCTGTTCTTCAACTTCTAATCGGATCAGAAGTGTCCATGCAAATCTCTACATTGAACTTGCTGTTATTTGATGTTATTGAGTTAGAATTAAGATACAACATGATGTTGCTTGATGTTACTTCAATAAATTTGAAAATGTTAAGCTTTGCATTAGCATTGTGTTGGGGCGAGGGGGGCAGGTGGGGCTTGAAAATTCCCCCTTGTCCAAAGTTGGGGATGACCGAAAAAGTTTGAGAACCACTGCTGTGGGGTGAGCTCAAGAGGAGAGTGCAGAAGAGAGGACCCAGGTCGCTGGATGATTTAGAGATTGTGCAAAGGGAAATGGTCGAAGATCCCTCTTTCTGTTTTCTCTCATCTTGTGAAAGATTAGGTGCTGTTTTTTTGGCAAAGGGGGGTTGTACAAAGGATTAACATCAGGGTTGCTAATAATTGTGGGACACATGATTTGATGTTAAATAATTATTTCTTAATGTGGGATTTTTTTCCTACTTAATAAATGCAATTGAGTTGAAGGCTGGATTTCACACTTTCTTTCATTGTGGTCCTATATTATTTAGGAAAAAAATGAATTTATTAGAAGCTTTCGAACACATCTTAACCAGGCGTGCCAATAAGTATGGAGGGCGCTGTATATATATGATATAGGATGTCTACGTACAAACACTTAAAAATATATATATATTGACCCTACAAGTTGATGTCGGCAGGGCTGCTATCATTTTATATGTAAGGATATATAATATGACTATGATATGACTATGAATATTATATTATTATGACATATTATATGTCCATGGTTGCTATGGCCGGTCGTTATGCGGAAATCAGAAGGACGTTGTCAGTCCTGTGTGTTCAATGTTTGCTACGTCACAGCTGTTTTGAAAAGTGTGTTTCCATCTCCCATTTTGCGCATTTACTCTCTTTCGCATTTCTCAAAAACCAATTGTAGCGAGCGGATAACCTTTTTGTGAAGTAGAGGATTTTTATGCAAATTTTGGTGTTCCAATCACCGTTTACTTCAAAAATTTGATACTTCAAAATTCGCATAGAATCGGGGGAATGCAAACACAGCTAGTGGTAAGGCCTACCCTAAAACTTCAATAGCCCAGGCTTTTATTTGTTTCAGTCACTGAACTTTCGAACAAAACTCTTGCTGTCTACCAGTATGAATATTCCTACCGTACATAGACCTATACACATTACCAGGCTGTCGAATAACGCCCACACACACACACACACACACACACACACACACACACACACACAGTGGCGGAGTGGTAATCGGGAGAGTCGGGAGAATTCCCGGTGGGCCGTTAACATTTCGAGGCTGGTCGGGCTGATTGCTGCGGGATAACAATATTGCGTTTATAAAAGTTCCTTGCAGCGCCGTCCGGCAGACTGAACTGTGCAACCGCAACCTCTCTCACTCACTCAACAGACGCAACACATACAATCTGTAAACGTCGCAACCAATTCGATTTTGTCTAGAGGTGAGTAACTGAGCGGCCCCTCCCGAAGTGGTACAGCCCAGGTGGGCCTTGAACTGCGATTGGTCAGAAAGACGTAACGGCTAATGACAACATTGAACTCTCGTGCAGGCTCGAACAGAGTGACACACAAACACACACACACTTAAAAGGCATTTTTCATCCGCTCTGTATCTTGCCCCAACAAGTTTGTGTGGCGTGCTTGTTGTTTTGTTTCCTCAACATTGACCAGTAAGTCCATGTAAGGGCAGTCTTTTCCTGGCAAAAGGAGGAGCTCAGTCTTATTGAGGTTAAGCTTCAGGTGATTGGTAGTAGTCCAAGCGCTGACGTCTGCCAGACATTCTGAGATGCGTTTTGCAATCACGATGTTGTCAGAGGAGGGGAAGAGAGGATCAGTTATAGGAAAAAAAAACTTTGTGATGTGATTACAGAGCCCAGGGATCTGGTTAATAGGTATTGGTAGTGACTTAAATATACTTGGTTAAAGCAATGCCTTGGGTCTCTGTTACCCCTTTTCCACTGAGCTGGAGCTAGAGCTTGCTGGGAGCTAGAGCTTGACTAAGCACCTGCTCTTTGCTTTTCCACCCCCAAAGCTCCAGCCCCGAGCCTCAGAATGGGAGCTAGAGCTAGCACCAAGTCTTTGCTGGTCTAAAGCAAGACCCGATTACGTCAGCAGGCTGGGGGCGTGGCTATGTGAGCAGGACTACATGCGCAAACACGGTCTTCACCTGCATTTTTCAAAATGGACAAGACAAAGCAGCAGTGGTCAGAGGAGGAGACCCCAGTGTTTCCTGGTTTTGTGGTCTTCCGCCGAAGTCCAAACCAAGCTGGACGGGGCCTGCCGGACAAAGCCGGTTTTTCAAAATATCCAGCAGGGGATGGTCGAAGCGGGATATCAGCGGAGTGTGGATCAGCTGATCAACAAACTAAAAAAGTTGAAAAAAGATTACCGCGAGCTAAAAAAAAGGTTGGCTACGTTATACAGTGACGTAATCGCGTGGCTCCTTGCCAGCTCCTTGCCGGTGGAAACACAACAGGTTCGTAAGAGTTGCTCGGGTTAACACCAACTGAGCACTCGCTGTAGCACCAGCTCCCAGCAAGCTCTAGCTCCAGCTCAGTGGAAAAGGGGTATGTGTTGGTAGTGACTTTAATATACTGGGTTAAAGCTATGCTGTCGATCTCTGTGTTGGTAGTGACTTTAATATACTGGGTTGAAGCTATGCCGTGGGTCTCTGTGTCGGTAGTGACTTTAATATACTGGGTTAAAGCTATGCCGTTGGTCTCTGTGTTGGTAGTGATTTTAAAATACTGGGTTAAAACTATGCCGTCGGTCTCTGTGTTGGTAGTGACTTTAATATACTGGGTTAAAGCTATGGCGTGGGTCTGTGTTGGTAGTGACTTTAATGATTCTGTATCTGATTCTGAGCGTTGTCCAACAAAGGTGGCTTACCCCATATTTCTACTTGACCTTTCAGATCACCAACGCCACCACGCTGCAGAAGACGGTGGAGCACCTTGGCAAGCTGCAGCAGGACAGGCAGCAGCTGCAAGAGGAGGCGCGCCGGCTGAGGGAGGAAGTGGAGGAGCTCAACGGCTCCATAAGGTGACCTCATCACACTGAGGAACATACTGGTGTTCACTGACCGCTGATTTTCTCGGTGCCCGATGGTTCTGTGTTCTTCAGGATGTGGAACAGCATGCCAGAGTGCAATGCATAACCTCTGATGGAATTACCTGCATTTATAATCACTGAAGTGAGTCAACATTTAAAAATTCTCTTCCGTCTCATTGGTCAGTCGTTGTCAGGAGCAGCTTCCTGGTACGGGGGTCTCCATGACGAGGAGTCGATTCAACCACATGCATGAGTTTGAAGCCTACGTGAAGAGCCGCACACTGCAGAACTGGAAGTTCTGGATCGTATCCTTCAACCATCTTATCCCGAGAGGACCCACAAAGTTAACCTTTTTGCTTTTGTCAGCCAAGTTGTGTTTGATCGCTAAATCCCCCATAAACTGATTATTTTTGGGTCTGGTCACTATGGTGTTTACATTCATGTTTACTCAGTATGAAGATAGTGTTTCACATGAAATATATAAATTGCGTTAATTCAGAAGACAAGGTCTTTAACCCCATCTAGTGGCTTTATGATGCAATTTTGATATTTAGATAGAGGGGTCAAATGGATTATCGAGATATGCACCAGTTTGTGTCTCATCACGTTTGTATAGACTCTGCTTAAGCTCACCTCTTCCTATCTTTGCTCTGCTTTACTTTTTATAATTGATCAAATCTTACCCAGGTAATCCTTGGATGTTGTGCCCTGGCCTTGGCCCTATAGTGCTTTCTTAGGAAAAAGCATTAGGCATTTATTGTTTACATCATGCAGAATTACATTAAATAAGCTCTTAATGAGTACTGGTTTCTTTAAGAAATAATGCATGTAATTAGTTGTGTTGTTTAAAGTTATAGCTTATGTTTAAGAGTCAAGTTTTTGCTTAAAAAACATTTTATAATCACAATGCAATGCTGTGAGAACCCCTGGAACTTGGGCCCTTTACTTCATAATCCACCTATGCTTATGATATTACTGCTAAACTCTTCTTCTCACCCTACATGCATTTGCATCCCTGGTATTAGAGAGCTTGGCGTACCATCTACGTACCAGATAGTTGATATAATAGAGCTTTACGTACCAGATAGCTGATATAATGGAGCTTTACGTACCATAGACGTACCAGATAATTGATATAATAGAGCTTTATGTACCACATAGTTAATATAATAGAGCTTTACGTACCAGATAATTGATATAATAGAGCTTTACGGACCAGATAGTTGATATAATAGAGCTTTACGTTCAAGATAGTTGATATAATGGAGCTTTTCATACCAGATAGTTTATATAATAGAGCTTTACGTATTAGATAGTTGATCTAATAGAGCTTTGCTTAACAGTTGATATAATAGAGCTTTACGTAACAGTTGATATAATATAGCTTTACGTACCAGATAGCTGATATAATAGAGCTTTCATAATGCGTACCAGATAGTTGATATAATAGAGCTTTACGTAACAGTTGATATAATATAGCTTTACGTACCAGATAGCTGATATAATAGAGCTTTCATAATGCGTACCAGATAGTTGATATAATAGAGCTTTACGTGCCAGATAGTTGTTAATAGAGCTTTACGTACCAGCTAGTTGAAATAATATATCAACTGGATAGAACTATCAGCTTTACATACTGTATACATACTAGATAGTTTATATAATTGATCTTTATGATCTCCAAATGGACGAGATAGCTGATGCTTTAAAGCTTTATACCACAGCATTGTTGAAAACTTGATTCTCTGATTGGTTATTAACACATATAGCTTTACACACCGTAAACATAGCAGATAGTTTTCTTGTTGCAAAGCTACAGTAGTCTAGCTAGCCTGTTCATGTAAGAGAGGAAAACACTTTTAATTGCTTGACAAATATTTTGATTGTGTTGTGAGTAGTTGCTTATTAAAAACTATTGCCAGTAAATGGGAAGGTAAATATAAACTTTAATTTGATTGGAATGTTGTCGAAATTGGGTTGTTCATCATGACGAATGGTGCATGATTAACAATTTTCATCAGCGAGTTTAGTATTTTGTACTTAAAGTGCATATTATAACGCCACTGGTAGTTAATTCTGGACCATCCTTTTCATCCCTCACAAGTTCTACAAGCCTGCCAATTTATACAGCTTTTGACCATGTCGTTTTTGGGATATGGCCGAATGTGTCAGGAAAAAATAAATAATCACACCAATAACTAACGAATACAATAGGGTTTCTACATTTTTCGTAGGACCCCTAATGATAAACTTCTCCTACCCAGGTCTTGTTTTTTATAGTCTTCTGTATTGGAAGTGTTAACTGCAGGAGGGCTATTTACAAATCCAACAGTAAAAAAAAAAGGGTCAAATACAACTGTAAACCAGATGTTTCCTTGACAACGCAAAAACAATAGATGTCGATAGAAAAAACTACGTTATAGATACAACTCACTCATATCAAATCAGTGTCGTGTCTCTGGTATGAGCGTAACATACCCCAATGGGTGTCCCGGCACTGGGTAGGTCAGATGATTCAGTGACCTGGATAATAAGCAAAACAACAAACGTTGTGGAATGGGGCCTTGTCATTTCATCTTGTTCTTTTTGCTTGGGCGCAAGGCCAATGTTTGTCAACTTTAGTGTGTGTGTGTGTGTGTGTGTGTGTGTGTGTGTGTGTGTGTGTGTGTGTGTGTGTGTGTGTGTGTGTGTGTGTGTGTGTGTGTGTGTGTGTGTGTGTGTGTGTGTGTGTGTGTGTGGAGACATGATCCTTATCTAATGTGTTCCAGTTCAGCATCATTATCAAGCCTCTGTTCGAGTCCTTCAACAACACTGTGTCCACGGCTTGCGAGGCAGAGCTGTGTCAGACCACCTTAGAGTGGCTGGACCACCATTGCTCCCTCCCTGTGCTCAGAGCTAGTAAGTATCTCCCTCTAAACCCCCCGAGGCTCAGGCCACTAGGTATGTTCTTGTGCGCACACATGTGCCTGCATGACGATGATGTGTTTGCAAGACCCATTTCTCTCAGATTACCGGCAACATCTAACAGGACATGATGCTCACTGGGATTTTTATTTTGTAACGCCCACATCTAAGCATTGCTGCCTCAGAGAGGATGCCGTGATGCAACCTAAAGTCAGAGATCCCTATCTCAAAAGAAGTTCATAGCTAACAAAGGGAGTTCCTAGAATGGAGCCACAAAAATTATTTTGAAGTGAATGACTAATTTTGACCTTTTTTCTTCTTTTTTTACCAAAAATGTATTACAAATGAAGTTGTTCATGATGAGTGATGAAATGTTAGCTCTCGAAACACAATGGGGTTTACTAGTTGAGCCATCCATTTATTTAATTATTATTGTATGCATCGTAAACACATTTTTTCCTTTTTTACAGCTTTGTCTAGAGTATTGCTTGCAAAAATTGTTATTGAATACAATTGGAATCCGTTGGTGTGTGTGTGCGCGTGTGTATGTGTGTGTGCAGCATTACACCTGTAACATGTCTTTACGCTCGGCTCATGGCTCAACATGTCCATATGTCCTTGTTTTCCAGTGGTTTGCACCACCCTTCGACAACTAGGGACAAGGACTTCCATCCTCACTGAGCCGTCGCTGCTGCACAAAGAAGCTTTCCAGGCCATCGGAAGTGCCCAGAGGCCTTGTGGGGACTCATAGCCAGGCTATTGACTGCTCCATGGGCCTCGTGGGAACCCATAGCTAGGCTATCGACTGCTCAATGGGCCTCATAGGGACTCATAGCCAGACTATCAACTGCTCCATGGGCCTCATGGGGACTCACAGCCAGGCTATCAACTGCTCCATGGGCCTTGTGGGGACTCATAGCCAAACCAGGATGCCAACTACTTAAAGTGTTCTTAAAGGGCCTCATTGCCTGGCTACAGTCCAATGCTAGACCGAGCTTGGATCAACACTGTGAAATCCAGTAAGCATGGCTCGCCGGGTGGGTCAACCAGGCTTTCCTAATGGGATGTGAAGAGTTGTCATTGTTATAGTCATCCTCATAGCTGTTTGGGTGTCTGTCACAATTTGTTCACATATTGCTACAAATGAAAATACTGGTTCTTAGAAGTCTGTATTTTGTTAAAAACAGCAAAAACTTTACATGGACATTGGTATAAGTGTGTTTTGCTTCAAGAACAACGATAAAAAAACCAAACATTTCTTTCAATGGAATAAGTGTAATTTTATGTATTTAAGTTTAAAGGGAAAATGGATTGAATGCTTTTCTGAGATTTGTGTATGTACCTAAAATAATGAGACAGAAGACCCTTTTTAAAATAGGATTAGTTATGACTAGGATCATGCTACTCTTATTTTTCGAAGTTCACATATGATGAAGGTGGTTGTTTCATCCAAGCCATCACGGCACCATCCTGTTGGGCATTGTTTGCTCTCGTTTCTCAGGGTTTATTCAGCTTATACCAACCAGCTGCTGGGGGTTTTCCATTAATGCTGAAGTACTCATGTTTTCTACTTCCAATGGTCTGCTCCACTTTTGTATGACATATTGGCATGCAATAAGTTTCTTAAAAAAATTACTACTTTTCCATACAGTTGACCACATAATAAATAGCCTGATTAAAACCAATTTTCAATTAACCATGAACTGCAGTAATAATATGGACGTACACACAGGCGTTTCTGTGTTACAGGAGAGGTCACTCCAGCTTCATTATTTTTCTCAGGGCTGGGCTGTTGGACTTTATTATGCTTTGGTGGAAACCAAATGAACAAAATAAATCAGGAATCTTTCAATGGAAATCTTTTGGCTGTAAGGTTTGGATATTGCATCTTTTACTTCGAGTCCGCTGGGTAGGCTGTTAGACTGATATATCCAGCACCGATCTAGGTGGACATGCCCACTAGTGATGTCACATGGGGCAGATTTTCGAAACGGCTTGTAAGGCTAATCACACTCACACCTGGTGGTATAATAAATCCCCTTTAATCTGATGTTTTCTTTTGAAAATACCTTCAGAAAATATTTTTAAATATTCGTAATTACGAACTCAGGCAGTCGAGTGCTTTTTTGTTTTATGTATTTATTTCTTGAATTAAAAAATTGTATTATGAGTGACCAACAGTGTAGCAAAAAGCAATGCAGCGAGGGATTGTTGGTGGGATTAATTTTCTGGTCTGTAAAGGATGATGGTGGTCATTTCAAAGTGGCTGTTTTTAAAAATATTATAATGGACTTTTTAATGAGTCAGTTCATCTGTAGTTTTTAGGCAGAGATTATCCTTTTTATAGAATTCAGGTACAGATAATAATTTGTCATCGTCAGTGGGGGTTATATTTCTACTGCGGACAACCAAAAAAGACAGGAATAATTACTTTTGCAGTATTTCATTAGCTTTACGTTTTTAGCATGGAGAATATTCTAAATAAATCATTACCTGGTTGACCATAGCATAAGGTCCCTTGGGAATCTACACGAAAGTTTGGCCTCTGTGTTGGCTTGCATACTGTTATTTTTTATTGATTTTTGATCAGTGTCATTTATAACAAGTAACTATACTTTATTAGAAAATGTTTCCTGTTTTTTTGTTTAATGAACATTGGATATTCCACAGTACATCAATATGCATACTTCTTTTGAAGGCAATGTGCCTATGTTTCTGTGTTTGAGACGGTAAAGATGTGTTGGATGGTATGACTTTTTGTGTTTGTCAATTTCTAAGTTCCAAGACCAATCACAAGATTGCTTTGACATTTTATTTCATTTTGAAAAATTGCATTTACACACAACAAATCACAAAGCTAGTACACATACATCTTCCAACACATATATAGTAAAAGTAAAAAAATCTAAATTATACTGTATAATTGAATAAATAATTTGTGTTGATCAAACATTCATGAAAATAATGACTTCTTTAACCATTGTGTAAAAAGCTCCAAAAGGCACTGGAGATACTGAAATTTATTGTGGTTACTCTGGAACGCCTGGACAAAGCATCCGGGGCAAATTGTATACGTCTTGATAGGCCTGCGCAATATCCATTACCTCCTTGTGACTTCAGGGACTTAGTGGCTTGTGTTGGTCAGCTAGCACTGGAAGTGTGAGAGGTGGTGGGGCTGGAGGATCTGGTGGGCTCATTCTGTAGGACTGCTGTTCCCAGAGCAACATGAGGCGGAAGGAATTTCTTTTGGAGGAGAACATGCACCCCATTAACTAAAACCAAAATGTTCCTTCGTGAAAGAGTAAACCGGTTATTGAGGTTGAACTAGTTGAGGTTAATTTATTAAAATTAGGTATTGATACATTACCTCATGCCAGAGTCCTGCTGGTATTTAAAGCCACTCAAAATAAGTAACATTCTGCCAGAGCTCAGTAATAAGTCAATAATTTTTTTTTTATCAATTGAACCCACCATTTCCTTAATTATTTCCTCCACAGCTTTCAAGAGACTGGTTAGTTGGGTACTTGGCACTGCCCTAGTTACTTGTATAATGATCAGGGACAGGACAAGAGTTGTACAATGAAAGAAGAAATGTTATTAATATACTAATATACCTAAAAACAATATATGTATCTATATCTATTTTATACTGTATGTATGTGTCTGTTTATATATAAATATGTATGTTTATATATATACATATATGTAAATGTGTTTATATGTATATATGCAAATGTTTATAGGCCTACATGTTTTTAAATTTGGAAAGCTTTCGTTGATGATTTGGATAAAAAAAAGTCTTACCATCACAGAGACCCATATATTAAGGGCAGTAATGAGCGAGGTCAACAGGAATGCTCAATCCTGTTCTTGGTGTATCTTCACTACTACCAGCTGTATTATTATATTCTTGGATAGAGATACACCTACTCCTTGAGTTTATTTCCTTGGGGGCTCCAAAGTGTATCATCATTAGCAATGGTTAGCAGTCATACGGTGAATGATGAGATTACTGATTATTTTAGCCCTTGTTAATTTTCTCTTGGTTTCCTTCACTTAACATAGCCTATAGTTTGTATTTAATAGATGGGACTATTAAACCATACGCTATTAAGCTGTTTGATAGCATGCACCGATTGTTCAGGTGTTTGTGGCATTTGGCAGTGAGAATGAAGTGACACAGTGAGCTCAAAGCATCCCTCCATGGCCTGTGCAATATCCATCACCTAATGCCTCTTTTCCACCGACAGTACCAGCTCAACTCGCCACGACTTATCGTGGCACGACTTGGTTTGGTTCCAGGCACGTTGTATTCCATCTAAATATAACCTCTTCAACGTGGGCGTGTCGCCTAGCACGCATGCGCAAAACTGCATGCAGTTGGTACCACATTTTGGCTATGGAAACGCAAAAAAGGCGGGTCTAGGCGAGTTGAGCTGGTACTTTCGTGGAAAAGGGGCATAATAACTTCATAAAACACATTTTCTTAAATGAAATAGTGTTAGAAAAATTGAAACAGGGACTCAACTAACACATTTATTTAAAGTGGATTTAAACATGCTTCCTCTCTAGAGCCAGTTGTCCGCTCTGGGCTCCTGTAGAAAAATGGCAGCTCCGCGGCAGAGGACGCGCTCCAGATATAAGGGACAAATTCGGAAATTCGAACCTGCTAACCTTTATACCACCTCTCCTTAACCTTTGTGGAAAACGTCATCGGGTCAAGGCGAGATGAAAAGGTGCTTACTTTCGAACCTAGGAAAAGATAGCACTGTTTAAAATGAATCAAACTCCACTTTTCCTAACCAACGTCATGCGCGACGACGAGTAATGTTTATATTATTAGTCTCTAGTGTGAAACTACAATTTTACGAAGATGGACTACAACAAGAGCTCTTTCGATCCATGTTTTCTTGTAGTATTGATTTCAATCAGGTTGTCGCCAACAGTGAGAATCACTTACGCCAGAGTCCGTAAACTTCGTCGTGGCCTGTTGCTATATTGCCACCGTAGAGGATTATGGGTTACAAATATCTCCTTTCCTTTCTTAAAAGTTGGTCGTGAGTAACCTATGCTGGTTGCATCAAGGCCCCTTTCCTAAGCACTTTTAGAACTCGAACAAACGGTGCCATGCCGTAATTCCGACGCCTCATTGTTCCGACGTCTCAATGTTCCGAAATATTTCCCATTAGATCGACATGCCACTATTCCGACGGTTCAATGTTCCGAAAACAGAGCCCATTGGTCCGAAGGTCCGTTAGTCCGACTTTTCAAAAAGGAGGCGCATTAGGTCGACGGTTCAATATGCCGAATAATAGGAAAAAGAGTTTTATACCTCGCTCGCTCCCTATCTCTCTCACTCTCAAAGATTTAAAGACTAGCCTCTTACAATAAGTTAGAATGGACCCAAAGTATGTGATACAGTCTGGTTCGGCTTTCGCTTGCTATCCGTATTTAGTATGACTTCTCAGCATTTAGGCCTACGTCTTTCTTGTGTTAGGCGCACATGGCTAATTTGCATACGCGCACAGGATTGGCTGGCTCCGCAAGCCAAATATTAATAGCCTACATATTTAATTATCATTCTATCTGTCTATCTGTCTATCTATCTATCTATCTATCTATCTATCTATCTATCTATCTATCTATCTATCTATCTATCTATCTATCTATCTATCTATCTATCTATCTATCTATCTATCAACGCATGGGTCTAGTTTTAATGTGATGTATTTTCCATTCAGACTTGTTTTCTCCCTTGTTCTGTGTGGTCTTGTAGGCTAGGCCTACTGTGTGAGCCGAATCACCTAAATGAATTCCCGACGTGTAGTTTGGTATTAATGGTGGTGGTATAAAGTTATGAAACTCTTTTTCCTATTCGGCATATTGAACCGTCGGCCTAATGCGCCTCCTTTTTGAAAAGTCGGACTAACGGACCTTCGGACCAATGGGTTCTGTTTTCGGAACATTGAACCGTCGGCACAGTGGCATGTCGATCTAAAGGGAAATATTTCGGACCATTGAGACGTCGGAACAATGAGGTGTCGGAATTACGGGCAGGCCCCGAACAAACTTCCCTCCAAATATTTCTGGGTCATCTCGTTAGGAAAGGAAATTTCCTAAGCAAAAAAACTGAATCCGTGGAGGCCAAAGGGCTGATTCTGTTTACAAAAACACCATTCTTATTTTCATGGGATTATACACAAATTAAACTTTCTAATTCATTAAAATAATATAATAATTTTTGCCAATTAGGTTGCATAAGATGCCGCTACATTCTCCACTCTGCAACTTTATGCAGACTTTTAGTCCCTATATATTAGTATAGCAACCCGGTCTTACGAAAATATGTGACACTGTCACGTTATTTTAATCTATTGTTCGTGATCAGGGACACGTATTTTCAAAATTTCCGCGTCAAAAAGCACAATTTTCAAACTGTCATGGCAACGTCCGCTCGGACACTGGACTTGCGAGGCATTGTCTGTGATAACTAACAATATGACAGCTTTTGCCCACCCGTTTCTACTTAAAATTGTCTGTGATAACTAACAATATAACAGCTTTTGGCCACCCGTTTCTACTTAAAATAGTCTGTGATAACTAACAATACGACGGCTTTTGGCCACCCGTTTCTACTTTCGCCTTTGATTCTGAGAAATTGTAACAATTTACGGATGTATTAAATGCAGGTGCGCTGCTCTGTAGGCAAACCGCGAAGGAAACAAGGGTAGCTGCTTCATCTGTTCTTTTTAGAATGGTATGTCTTGATGTTTATTGTACCTAGCCATCCTATTGTCTTGTTCTTGGCTATGTGAATGAAAGTCTGCGTCGATGCCTCGCAAGTCCAGTGTCCGAGTGGACGTTGCCATGACAGTTTGAAAATTGTGCTTTTTGACACGAAAATTTTGAAAATACGTGTCCCTGATCACGAACAATAGATTAAAATAACGTGACAGTGTGACATATTTTCGTGAGACCGGGTTGTATATAGGGACTTATATTATTTATTCCCTCACATATCTTATCTATAAAATTTGATCACTGAGTAAATGACTTTTAATTTGTCATGAAATAGCATGTAACGGCGAATTGCAATTGCTTGTTTATTCACGTAAGTAGGGTTCAAATGAGCAAGGCAAGACATAAATAGAATCAGATGAGCACAATACATAGAATCCAGTAAATTCTTATATCAATGATAAATAGCAAAAACAAAATGCTGTTTTTTGTCATTAATGATTTTTTTTTGAGCTTTGAGTCTGCACTTTCCATCCCATCGTCTGGGTAATGACAGTGTCATCATGCGTTTTTTCATTCCTCTATAGCAGAGCATTATTTTCCCGTCAGTATTTTCCCACAATATTATTTCAATGACAATGTTAACAATTTAGAAATTAAAAAAAATGTTAGGATGCAAAAGGGGGCACGTTTGATCTTTATGTTTTAAATAAAATATATTGCATTTGTGTAATGCATGTAGGGATAACACTGAACTCTGAATCACAGGGTCTGCAGAGGTCTCTGACAACATGGAGGGCGCATGAGGAGAAGGAGGGAGAGATGATTAAGAACTCTAGTTCGGTGTGATCTCAACCATCTTCAGCTAAACATGGCTAATAACAAAGCAGCGAATCTCACTCATTGAGCGTGAGAAGCAAATGACCTTCACACATTTCTCACTCCAATTCCACATACCCTATTACGGAAATCTGACTGGGAATGTGCGCAGATTGCGCTGAGCAGAGCGCACCTAGCAGAGCGTGCTGAGAGCCGTGGAGGGTGGCTGGCTCTCTGCTCTCCTCATAGATCCTTTTTTACAAACGTATTTATTCATTGCATTGCATTATTTCCTTGTCTCCTTTTCTCCTTCACTTTGCTGTTGTGCCAACTGAATTTCCCCATTGGGGATTAATACACTGTTTACCTCCTTCAACTGGAACCCCCTGGACTGAAGTCTTCAATGAAACTCTTTACCCACTGGTTGACATTGTGCAGGATTCGAAGGCCCATTGTTTTCCTCTGGTATTTAGCTTTAGGCTCCTTGTAGTCCAGATGACACCGGCACCTGTTGGTGTGCTGCGGAACTCCTATCCCCGGGATTTCACTCAGCTGGTTTGCTATTTCTTTCACCTGTTCAATGAGAGCAAGGCACTGAGAGGGTTTGAAGAACTCCTTGATGATCTGAGGAAGATGATCTCCGAGGTAGGCCCGGACAGCACAGGCAGAGGCGTGGATCTCCTCGGTGTTGTTCCCTACAGGGAGGCTGATCCCCCTCAGGGGCTCGCTGACCTTTGGTATGTCGCCTTTGAACACCTTGGACTAGAGAGAAATGGATTGGTTATATGGGAATTAGCGATGACTTATTATAAAGGAAACCTCTGAGATGCTTTATGAATTCATCGTGAAGGTTGATGCCACAAAAATCCACAGTAACACAGGTATACACTTATACAAGTTTAGAGTTCCATCAGCAAACATTAAACACATGACAACTGAGATGTCAGTCGTCATGTCGGTCTACCCGAATGCAAACCCGAGGTCGTTCAAGCTAGGTGGGCGGCTGATTAAAAGATATTCAACCAAACCTCTTAACCTTTGGCAGTCAAACGTGGCCAGATTGTAAAAAGTAAAGCAACTCTTTTTTCAAACTGTATACCTTTAATGCTTTTAGCCTCACAGGTAGCGTTAGTATTGAGACTAGCGACCTATTAATGAATTGATGCTCAAATAATGACATTAACATACATGGCAAATAACATGTTGATATTACATAATGCAGATTCACTCCCACACCCAACCAGCAGTTCATTTGGCCAGACTTAACATTTCAGATGTGAGGAAATCTCCATATTATTCAATGTAGAGGGTTCAAATTGTGCAAGGATGCTTATAGAGATGCATTGAACAGTATTTTGGTTGACAAGCATCAATATAACCAATGGCCAGGACCTTTAAGTATGTCAAGTTCAAGTTAATGTTGCACAATTTAAGATCCCTGGCCTCAGACTTTAAAAGTTTAGTTGTAAGATATACATTGATTAAAGAGAAGTTACCTGAAGTATTTTTAGTGCTTACTTACATATTCATTTTTCAACTTTTCTATAGTGGGGGACAAGTAATCCATAACATTCATGGTTTTATCCACTTCCTTCATCTCTGGTTGAGAGACTGTGGTGGAGAGGTGTGGTGTCACACAATAGCACATAAGAAACACTGAAAGGATGAATACACAAAAGGTATGGATATCAGAGCATTATATGTTCAACAAAACAGAAACACTAAAATAATTGGCTAATTACGACCATTACTTCCCTTTGACATATACACAAAAATGTAGGCCTACTTCAAAATGTATATAGCGCTCCAGTGTATTGGTCTTATCTTGTTTATTTAACTACATACAATTTAAACAAAAACAAGCGAAATCCCCACACTTATGTTCTGAATGTGTCAGTACCTTGGATGAGAGTCATATTGTCTTTGCCAGCTGATCTGCTGGTTGAACCCTTATGAGTTATACTTATAGTTACATGTCTCTCTGAACTTTTAGGATGACTCCATTTATCTAGCTTGGCATCATGCCCCACATCCACACACTTGAAAGCAACCCATTGATGTCATTGATAAGGCTTCCCTATTCCACTTAAAGGGGTTTAAGTGACCACAATAAAGCCCACGCATATGCAACAGGTCCTGATGATTAAAGACATGACCTCAGAGACAACAAGCATATTGGGGTTACGCTCAGAATAAGATGGCAGATGTAGAATCATTAATAAATAATAATATGATTGATGATGTTGTAAAATAAAAACGTGTGAGGTGAGAATAAGTGTATAAGAACGACAAGCGTACTGTGGCGACCCGGCCCCAGGAATGTTTCTCTCTCGTAGGAAATACCACAGTCGAAGGCCCGTTCAAAGCCCGGTAGGGCATTAATTCATTAATAACGGAAAAATAAACTGGCGTCCAGGGAATTGTCTCTCCGGCCCGGGGGGGACCGGGGGGATGGGGTGTGCCGTGTCGGCGCACGTCGTCCTGGCATGCGGGTCCTCTCGTGGCCGCTGGGGAAGTCCGTTAAATCCAGGAGTCTGCTTGGCCGTATCGGCTCCTGGAGGTGCTCGGCTCCGCATGGCCTCCCGGTCTTCCTGCCTGGGAGAACAACAAATGACCTTTTAAAGGGTACCTGATCTTCTGCCGCAGGTGTTCTCCATTGCGTTGATTGAGGTTGCGCAAGGGCTGCTCTTTGGCTTCAGCTGGTGGATATCGGCGGTATACGCCATCTACCACCTCTCCCTCTGGCCGCCTGGCGTGAGGGTTTGGGGCCGGGTTGCCACACTCCTCCACCGCTGGTTGAAGCCTCGGGTCGTCTCTGAGTGCCCAGAGACTCGGCGGGAAATAGCGTCGGCGTTGGCGTGTTCCCTGCCCGGTCTGTGGTCTACCTGAAACCTGAAGTCCTGGAGGGCCAGGAACCACCTCGTTACCGTGCGTTGGAGTCCTTCGCGCTGGCCATCCACTTGAGTGGCGCATGGTTGGTGACGAGCGTGAACTCCCGGCCCAGGAAGTACTACCTCAGCTTGTCCAGTGCCCACTTGATAGCCAGGGCCTCTTTCTCCACAGTCGAGTAACTCTTCTCATTGGGGAGGAGCTTTCTGCTGATTTAAGTCACGGGGTGTTCCTCTCCCACCTGGACCTGGGAGAGTACCACTCCCAATCCCACTTCCGGCGCATCGGTGTGGACTATCAGGGGCAGAGAGAAATCAGGGGTTATCAGGACGGGCTCCGACCAGAGGGCTCGTCTGAGGTCCCCAAAGGCTCTCTCGGCCGCCTCCGACCACGTCACCCGGTCTGGTAGGGCCTTCGTTTAGGGGGCTGGCCAGGGTGGTGAAGTCGGGGATAAACCTCTGGTAGTACCCTACCAGACCAAGAAACGACTTCACCTGTTTTTTGGAGGTGGGGTGGGGCCAGTCCCTGATGGCTGCGACCTTGCTCTCTTGGGTCGGACGTTCCCCCGTCCGACTTGGTACCCCAGGTAGGAGGTCTCCTCCAGTCCCAGGCGGCACTTAGCGGGGTTGAGAGCCTCAGCTCTCCAAGGACGGCCCGCAACTGTCGGAGGTGGACATCCCAGCTGGTGCTGTGGACGGCCGAAGAAGCTGGTCCATCATCCTCTGGAATGTGGCAGGCGTGCCGTGGACGCCGAAAGGGAGGACCATGTATTGGTATAATCCCCGGGGGTGGTAAACGCTGTTTTCTCCCGGGCGGTTCGGTTGAGCGGCACCTGCCAGTACCCCTTGGTGAGGTCGAGGGTGGTGAGGTAACGGGCGGGACCGAGTCGCTCTATCAGGTCGTTGACCCTGGGTCAAAGTCTGAGACCTTATTGAGTCTCCGAAATCAGAATCTAAAGGTTCCGTCAGGCTTGGGGACTAGGACAATGGGGCTGGACCAGGTGCTGCGTGACTCTTCGATGACCCAGAGCTGGAGCATCCTGGTGACTTCCTCCTGGATCACATTCCTACGGGCCTCCGGTACCCGGTAGGGGGGTACGCGCACCGTGACGCCTGGCGCCGTCTTTATGTCACGCTGTGCCACCGTGGTCCTCCCTGGAATCTCTGAGAAGACGTCCTGGTGTTGCAGGACGACTTCCTCGAGGTCTTGCTTCTGGGTGGGGCTGAGGTCCTCTCCCATGGGTACTACTGGGGTGTCGCGTCGGGCGGCCAGAACCAGGGGTGCTGGCGCCGGTGGGTCAGCTCCCGTTCGCCAC
The DNA here is from genome assembly GCA_900291075.1 of Melanogrammus aeglefinus. Classification (NCBI taxonomy): domain Eukaryota; kingdom Metazoa; phylum Chordata; class Actinopteri; order Gadiformes; family Gadidae; genus Melanogrammus; species Melanogrammus aeglefinus. The sequence goes on along the minus strand of OLKM01002300.1, from coordinate 4,044 downwards.
TGCTTCAGGAGGTTGACGTGGTAGAGCTGGGTGGGTTTACGTCTCCCGGGTTGCCGCACCCTGTAGTTCACCTCCCCGACCCGGTCGACCACCTCGTAGGGCCCCTGCCACTTGGCTAAAAACTTGCACTCTGCCGTCGGTATCAGCACCAGAACCAGGTCGCCGGGCCGAAATATGCACAGCTGGGCTCCCCGGTGGTAGACCCGGGCTTGGGCTAGCTGAGCCTGTCTTAGATTGTTCCTGACGATGGGCCAGACCTGCGCCATGCGGCTCCTCACCTGCTCCACGTGGTCCACCAGGGTGTTATGGGGGGATGGCCGACTCTCATGCTTCCTTGGCGAGGTTGAGGAGTCCCCTTGGTCTTCTCCCGTATAACAGCTCGAAGAGGGAGAAACCCGTGGAGGCTTGGGGCACTTCACGAACTGCGAACAGGACATGGGGCAGGTGCTGGTCCCAGTTTTTCCCGTCGATGTCCATGGCCTTCTTAAGCATCTGCTTCAGGGTTTTATTAAAGAGCTCCACAAGCCCGTCAGTCTGGGGGTGGTACACCGATGTCCGGAGCTGTTTGACCTGGAGGAGGCTGAGCAGTTATTTTATTACCTGTGACATAAAGCAAGTCACCTGGTCTGTGAGCACCTCGCTGGCTATCCCTACCCGACTGAACAGGAGCATCAGCTCCTTAGCGACCGCCTTGGCAGTGTCGGCACGGAGTGGTAGGGCTTCCGGATACCGGGTAGCATAGTCCACTAGCACTAGTATGTAACTGTGTCCCCGGCTGGTCTTCGGGAGAGGCCCGACAATGTCTAGGGCTAACCGGTCAAATGGTACCTCGATTATAGGCATGGGGATTAACGGGTTCCAGACCGAGGGTCTCCGGGCCGTACGTTGGCAGTCGAGGCAGGCCTGACAGTATTGGACTACGTCTTTCTTCACGCCGGGCCAATAGAACCGGTCTAGAATCCGATCTCTGGTCTTGTCCATGCCTAGGTGGGCTCCTTATAGATGGGAGTGGGCCATAAACAGCACTTTGCTAACATAGGGTCGAGGTACCACCAGTTGTTCAGTCACCACTCCCCCCCGCTCTCCTACCCGATAAAGCAGTCCCCCCCTTGTGCTGAAGTGAGGGTGTGGCAGGCAACTCACCGACACACTCGCTTGATCGTCGTGGGCGAGGACGTGACTCCCGGCGTGCTTCAAGGAATCATCCTGCAGCTGGGCACTGGCGAACTGTCCGGGTCGAGTCGTTCCTCCCCCCCCCCCCCCTCCCTCCCGTTGGAAAGAAATCCGAGAATTCAGTGAGAGGCGAGCTCTCGGCCTTTCCTGGTGGGTCGGTCTGTTCGGAGGCCGTCAGGGTGTCTGGAGTGTCCGGTTGGGGGTCCGTGGGTCCCACCCGGGGGGTTCCTCCCGTCGAGTGGCCTGGGGTGCCCTGGGGGGTGGGGCCATCCTCCTCGGGGCCATCGTCCCCTGTGGACGATTCTGCCGGGGCTGAGTGGGCCACCCTAGACCCGTATGCGGGTCTGCCAGTTCGACCTTGTCGCCGTGGCGGGCCCCGCAGTGGTCGGTAACCCGGTTCGGGGTACCATAGTCTGGAGAATATGGGGCAGTCTCTCCCAATTAATAGGGGTACGGGGAGGTGGGGTACGATCCCGGCTCGTGCCGTGTACATCCCACGGGGGGTCCGCACTACCACGTGGCAGGTTTCGTACGTGCGGGTGTCCCCGTGCACACAGGCGACCTCTATGTGTTCCCCTTGCCGCCCCCCAGCTAGGTCCGGGCGTAGGAGGGTCACGACACTGCTGTGTCCAAGAGGGCCTGTGTGTCCTGATTCCCTACCCGCACTGGGAGGGTTGGGACCCCGGGCTTCTGGTGCGCCCAACATGTGGTCAGGAGACACGGTCCTGCCCGTCCCGGGTCAGCGAAAGCCGACGGCATGGATACATCCCGGCTCCCGGGACACTGTCTGGCTAGGTGCCCGGTCCGCCCGCAGCTGAAACACCGTCGGTCCTCTCGGGGCTCCTGGGAGAGGGTCGGCGGTCCCGGTGGGGGTGTTCGGGGTGAGGGGTTCGGTCTCCGGCGGTCCCGGGGCGTCTTGGTGGTACGCAGGGGGTTCCCTCCGCTAAGGCTCAGTTGTTGAGCCACCTGCCAGTTTTCCAGCTGCCGGACCAGCTCATCTACCGTGTCAGGATGGTTGGTGGCGAGGGTTCTCCGGGCGTCGGCCGGGAGTTGACGGACAGTGTTGTCTATCAGCACCCGGACGAGGAGGCTGGGTCCCTGTTCGTCTGAGAGCCATCTGCGGATCAGCCTCTGGTGTTGGGAAATTTGGGTCCGCACGGCGCCTCGGCAGTCAAATCGCCATTCGTGGAAGCGTTGGGCCCTGGCAGCGAGGCAATGTCCATAGTACGCCAATATCGCCTGTTTCAGGGCCGGGTACTGGCTGGCGCGCTCCGGCGCCAGATCTTGGCTGGCCTGCTGTGCGGGCCCGGTGAGAATGCGGGACAGGATGTGGGCCAACTGGTCCTTCGGCCAGCTCTCCCGACATGCTGTCCTCTCAAAGACCTCCAGGTAGGCCTCTATGTCGTCGTCCGGACCGAGCTTGGTGAGGCGGCTGGTCGGGGCGGAGGTCGGGGCCTTACGAACTGCCTGTTGGTTGAGGCGTAGTACCGCCTCCCGGTGGAGGATGAGGCTCTCAGCGGTGTCCCTCTGCATGGCGGCGGCCAGGGCTTGTTCCCGCTGCTGATGCTGGGCGGCGGCCGCGGTGGCGGCCCCATCCGGACTCTGCATGGGCGGGCGGTTGGAAAGCCTGAGTAATCCTTAGCGTGATCAGGCTGCCTGCATTCTCCACCATATGTGGCGACCCGGCCCCAGGAATGTCTCTCTCTCGTAGGAAATACCACATCCACGGTCCGCATGGCCTCCCGGTCTTCCTGCCTGGGAGAACAACAAACAGCCTTTTAAAGGGTACCTGATCTTCTGCCGTAGGTGTTCTCCATTGCGTTGATTGAGGTTACGCAAGGGCTGCTCTTTGGCTCCGGCTGGTGGATATCGGTGGTATACGCCATCCACCACCTCTCCCTCTGGCCGCCTGGCGTGAGGGTTTGGGGCCGGGTTGCCACAGTACGCAGTGTCGTAGGTTCAAATAGTGCCAGGACTGATCTTAGTGTTAGTGCAGCTGCAGAATGTATAAAGTCACAGATAAGTAAGTCAATACGCCTTTACCCTTTGGACAGTTTTGCAACAAAGCCTTCTCCATAACTCTCATAAATAAACCTGCAATTTGTTTGGTTTTTAAACTGATAAGGTTCAGTTTCTCTGCTTTATTGATTAATTTCATTTCTCTGATGTAATCCTGGCTTCATGTAAATGCGGGTGACGGGTCCCTCACACCTAGAATCTCATAGTGCCTGTAAATATATAAGGGATAATGTATAGAACGTATGTCTTTATCAGGAAAATAAGCCCCGACAGGGCGAACCGGAAACCGACGAGAAGCGGAGGTGTCTTGCTTCGCCCTGAAGGGGCTTATTTTCGATAATGATTGGCGACGTTCTATACATTATCCCGCTTATTACACGGCTACTTTCCAAAACAAAAAAATATCTTCACACGGTGTGTCTTTTTACAATTTATTTGTTACCAGCATTCGTAGTGTTGATCAGCAGAGAAATAGTCTGCCAAAGACTTTGACGTTGCTTAGCAACCCAGTACGCTGGGGTTGATAAGTTACCGGACTACTTGTAGAGTGATACAAAGACAGCAGAAAATCCACTTTCCTTGACCGCGGTCATTATATGCTTAGCAACTGTGAACAATAGTGGTGGATTTAATGATTTGTTTCTGTGACCCAGTTCGCGTGATACAGTTCGCCAAGAGGAGTCGTTAGCGAATCGTTCGTTCGTTCGTTCAGTCGAGTTTCCGGTAGCACTAACTTCACTAAGTCTGACTGACTCAGCTGAGAACCACGCAATGGCGTGCATTGCACGGTGCATTCCATGATACTGCTACCGGAAACCAGGCTAAACGAACAAACGATTTGCGAACGACTCC
>OLKM01002299.1:50808-74942 GCA_900291075.1 Melanogrammus aeglefinus | reverse complement strand
TACACCTCGGGATTTATTCTGGACAATGCCCGGCTTACGCTTTTTAAATCATTGATCATTGGAGCACTTCAGTTGGTGGTGGCTGAATCCTTTCCTGGGTGTTGTGTTAGTAGTAGTGAACTCGCCGCCAAAAGTTTCGTCATTTTCATACGTCAAAATTCGGGCAGAGCTAAGGCTGCATGAGCTTCGATGTGCACTCCTCTTAAAAAGTGCTAGCTAATTGTTAGCATCAGGCTGTAGCGTGAGGACTCAAAACAGGACCGCAGAAAACAAAACGACTAAAGGGGTCTCTCTGCAGGAGTCCATTGAGGAAGCCCAAGGGAATGCAGCGGAGTCACTTCTCCTGCACACCCATCTATACACCCGCGGAGTAGACACCACCCTAGATCACCCTGGCTAAAGCGTGCAGCCAATCCCTTCAAATCTGTGCCATCACTCTCTACCTACACTGACCTCAATGTTAAAGGAGGACTCTGAAACTTGCCAATCAGGTCTTAGAAGGAGAGTCCATCGTCTGCATACGCATTCCTCATGACTCTCACTTCCAAGCCCATACCGAGACGTTGGATCACTTCATGAGAACGCTCTTGCCACCCCAGCTGCATCTCCACTGCCTTACTCGTTCTCACACACCCCTAACCATTGGGGCGAGGAAGGAGGGACTGGACTGCCTAGAATCTCGCTAAATCGCTAAATGAGAGTGATTCAGACTGCCTTATATTGTCGATCTTCACTCCTTCACCTCCTTTCAGACTTTACCCCCGCTGTGTCAGATGTCCAAATGCTTTATACTGGACCAAAATCAACTCCTCCGCCTGAAAGATCTCACATCAAGAACACCCAAAATTTATCTTTCTTCCACGTCTGTAACAGTGCTCGCCTTCGAACCACTTCTTTCTCCCTCCACTGCAGGAAACACTCATTCACGCCTTCATAACCTCCAGACTGGATTACGCAACAGCATTCTCTATTCTTATGCTAGACTATCTGACCATACCCATCTCCAGAAACACATCCCTTCCAGTCTCAGTATCATCACTGGCTCCCAATACATCACAAATTCATTTCAAGATGCTGCCTCATCACCTTCCAAAGCCCTCAATAACCTTGCCCCCCTACATTGAAACGGACCTTTCCTCAAACAAGGCACTCAACCCCACTCAGCAAACTCAGATCATCTACACAACCTTCCTGACCCCCATCACAAGATTGACCTGCCAAAAAACACTATATAAATCCTACCAATTATGATAATTATTATTATTGTACTGCGAGCACCCCCATAAGGCTGGTCAAGATAAGAAGTCTTCCCAGAACCATGGGAGAATTTGAACTGTGTCAACGGCAGGATAAACAGTTGGCAGATCCATCCATCCATCCATCCATGTGTCATCCGCTTAATCCGGAGTCGGGGTCTCGCGGGGGCAGCAGTCGGAAGCAGGGATGTCCCCAGACTTCCCTTCTCCCCGGACATTCCTCCAGCTCTTCCGGGGGACCCCCAAGCGTTCCCAGGCAGTCCGAGTGACGTAGTCACTCCAGCGTGTCCTGGGTTCTTCCTCGGGGCCTCCTCTCGCGTCGGGGACATGCCCGGAACACCTCACGAGGAGGACGTGCGTCCTAGGGGGGCATCCTTATACAGGTCCCGAGCCACCTCCAGCTGGCTCTCTCGATTGGAGAGCAGCGGCCTACTCCGAGCTCGCCTCCCGGGTGACAGAGCTCCGTCACCCTATCTCTAAGGGGAGCACCCCGCTGGAGGAAACTCATGGCCGCTTGTATCCGGGATCCCGTTCTTTCGCGTCATGAACCCAAGAGTTTCTGACCATAGGGAGGGTGGAACGTAAGATCGACCGGTAAATCCGAAGAGGGGGGGCCTTTTTGGGCCTTTTTTCGGGGGGGCCTCCAGCTCCTTCTTCCACGACGGACCGATACAATGACCGCAATTTATGCGTGCGCGCCGCACCGATCCGCCTTGTCGGGATCCTCGCGCTCCGTTCTCCCCCTCACTCGTGACAAGACCCGAGATACTTAAACTCCTCCACCTGAGGCAAGGAACTCTTCCCCCCGACCTGGAGGGTGGCAAGCCACCGTTTTTCCGGTCGAGAACCAGATGGCCTTCGGACTTAGAGCTCCTGATTCTCATCCCAGCTGCTTCACAACACGGCTTGCAAACCGCCCCAGTGATGCTGAAGGTCTGGCTCGAGCGAGCCAACAAAGACCACATCATCTGCAAAAAGCAGAGATGAAATCAAGTGGCTCCCAACCGTACCCCCTCCGGCAGCTTGGCTGCCGCCTAGAAATTCTGTCCATAAAAATAATGAACAGAACCGGTGACAAAGGGCAGCCCTGCCGTGGAGTCCAACACCGCACCGGAACAGGTCTGGGTGGACTTTTTACTTTTTTTTTTTTTTTTTTTGGGGGGGGGCCGGGGGGCAATTGCGGGGAACCCCCCCCCCGAAAAGCTTTTTTTTTTTTGCCCCTTGCTTTTTCCCGGGACCCCGTACTCTCGGAGCACCTCCCCACAGGATGCCACGTTGGACACGGTCGAAAGGCATTCTCCAAGCCACAAAACACATGTGGCAACTGTTGGGCAACTCCATGCACCCCTCGAGCACCCTGCGGAGGTTGTAGAGCTGTCCAGTGTTTCCACGGCCAGGACGAACAACCGCATTGTTCCTCCCTGAATCCGAGGATTTCGAACTATCCGCCGAAATTCTCCTCTCCAGCACCCTGGAAATAGACTTACCCTCGCGTGAGGCTGAGAGTTGGCTGATCCCCGGTAGTTGGAACACCCTCGGTCCCCCTTTTTGAAGAGGGATACCACCATCCCGGTCTGCCAGTCCCAGAGGCACTGTCCCCGACTGCCACGCGATGCTGCAGGAGGCGTGTCAGCCACGACAGCCCTGCAAAACATCCAGAGACTTGAGGTACTCAGGGCGGATCTCATCCACCCCCTAGGTGCCTTGCCACTTGAGGAGCATTTCTCCCTGCGACTACCTCTAGGTGGACTTTCACCTTGGGTGATGAATGAAATCAACTTCGAATCCTCAGCCTCTGCGATCTCCTTCGGACGTGAAGGCATGCCATGGGATTGAGGAGATCCTCTTAAGTATTCCTTTCCACCGTCCGCACGATATCCCAGTCGAGGTCAACAGCTCCCCTCCGTCCCTGTAACAGGTGTGCGCAGCACTGCTTCCCCCTCCTGAGGCGTCGGATGGTTGTGCCGAATCCCTTGAGGGTCCGACCGGTAAGTCCTCCTCCGATTGCCTCCCCGAACCTTTGTCCCAGAACCCGAGTTTTTTCTTCCGTGACCGCCCGGGACTGCCGTACCGCTGTGGCCTGCCGGTACCCGTCAGCTGCCTCGGAGTCCCCGACTAGCCAGGGCTCGGTAGACTCCTTTCTTCAGCTTGACAGGCATCCTTTCTTCTGGGGTCCACCACCGGGTTTGGGGATTTACCGCCGCGATCAAGCGCCAGAGACCTTACGGCCACAGCTCTCCGGTACGGCTGCGGTCAACAATGGAAGTGGAGAACCTGGTCCATTCAGACTCAATGTGTCGCGGCTTCCCTCGGAATCTGGTCCAAAGCTCTCCCGGAGATGGTGGGTAGTGAAGATCCTCCCTGACAGGGGATTCGCCAGACGTTCCCAGCAAAACCCTCACGATACGCTTGGGTCTTTGTCTATGCCAGGTCTGACCAGCTTTCTCTTCTCCCTGCCAGCGATCCAACTCACATCGGTTGGTGATCAGTTGACAGCTCAGCCCCTCTCCTTCACCCGAGTGTTCCAAGACATACGGCCGGAGATCAGATGACACGACTACAAAGTCGATCATTGGTGCCACGTGCACTGATGGGACACCCTTATGCCTGAAAATCGTGTTCGTTATGACAAACTGTGGCGATAGCACAGTAAGTCCATATTAACAAAATCACCGCCTCGGGTTCAGATCGGGGAGGCCGTTCCTCCCAATCACACCTCTCCAGTAACACTGTCGCTGTCCCACGTGGGCAATTGAAGTCCCCCAGCAGAAACGATGAGTCCCCAGTTGGAGCACTTATCTCAGCACCCCCTCCAGGGCCTCCAGGGAAGTCCGTGGTACTCTGCATTGCCGTTCTGGCCCGTTAGGCGCGAGACAACAGTGTTGAGACCTATCCCCGGACCGAAGGCGCAGGGAAACGACCCTCTCGTTCCAGTGGGGGAGAACTCCAACACATGGCGGCTGAGCTTGTGCTGGCTATGGAGCAGGCCACACCAGGTGTGCCGCCCAGTTCACCGGTGAGCAACTCAGAGTGGAAGAGAGTCCAGCCTCTCTCAAGGAGTTGGGTTCCAGAGCCCAGGCCTGTGCAGTGGAGGTGAGAACCGAACTATCTCTAGTCAGATACTCTCAGCCTCCCGCACGAGCCTCCAGGCTCTTTCCCCCCCAGCGAGTGACATTCCATGCATCCCTAAATGCCAGAAGTCGCTTGTCCGGGGATTGGCGCTCGCCGGGGCCCCGCGCCCACGGCTGCCACGCAAAACACACGGCACGACCCCTCATGGTCCTTCCTGCAGGTGGTGGCCCTACTGGAGGCGGGCCCACGTCGCTCCTTCGGGCTGGGCCCGGCGGGTCCCGTGGCCGGAAGACCCGGCCACCAGGCGCTCGCCTGCGAGCCCCAAACCCCAGGCCTGGCTCCAGGGTGGGGCCCCGGTGACGCCGATCCCGCGGGCGACGTGCACGTCCCTGATATTTTTCACTTCATGAAGGGGTTTTGGAACCGGCTCTTAGTCTGGACCCGTCACCTAGGACCTGTTTGCCTTGGGAGACTCTGCCAGGGGCATTAAGCCCCGGACAACATAGCTCCCAGGATCATTCGGGTGCTCAAACCCCTCCACCACGGTAAGGTGGCGGTTCAAGGAGGGGTATAGTTATATATATATATATATATATATATATATATATATATATATCATAGTATATATATATATATATATATATATCACACCTCTTTTATATTCTGAGAAACACTCACGAGATATAAAATTATCCAAAATTATATAATAAAACATTTCGTTTCTCTGCGCAGTACATAGGCCTTACTAGCCACCAGACACTGATAAAAAAAAGTTACGTTGATTACAAAATAAACTTATTAATTACAAGTCTAAACTGTGGAAAATTAGAACTCAAGGGTTTGATATAGAGCGTGCACTGCGCCGCCCTTCTGAAGTCTAAAAAATTCTCCTGATTTGAAATTGCATTGGTTTAATATTGAATTAATTAAATATATAAAATTAGTGTGTGGCCGTGTTGAGCGTTGTGCATGGGTTGAATTGCGTGCGGTCTCACGCCAAATGCGAGGAGACTTGAGAGCCCTTATACTGACGTGACACAAACCAGCACCGCAAACGTTCTTCTCCCGCTTGAGTATGACGTCATTCCTTTTATAGGTTTCATAAGGGTCTGATGCGCGATTTCGCATGCTGATATTTCCGAGGATTCTCGGGAAATCTTCGACATTTTGGCTGTCTCATTACACGCTCAAATAATATAATTATAGCGCCTATATATATATTATATTTATATATATATATATATATATAGCTATTATATAGTACTTATTATATATATATATATATATATATATATATATATATGATATATAGTATTATATATATGCCTTATATATTATATATATTAGTATTATAGTATATAGTTATATTTGTATTAGCAATTTGGTGCATAAAACATTACTAGGGCCGCACTGTACTACTATCTGCGCACACCCTTTCTGAAGCCTCTCTCTCTCTCTCGCTCTCTTCTCTTTGTCCCTCCCTCTCTCTCTTTCTCTCTCTCTTCGTTATCGTTTTTGTGGAGCACGTTTAATTGTCTGGAGAACACTCCCATTCAGAATGCATTGGTTTACATTTCCCTTCTTTGGAGCATGGTTTATTTTTATTTATTTTCAGCTTTTGAGGAGGTTGCTTCAAAGATGCAAATTTTTTCTGCAATAATCCAAAATCCAATGGAAAAAGCCGTTGGCTTTTTGTCAAGAGAACCCAGTGCGACGCTCACTCTTCTGGGTTGCCCGACATACGTCATCCCTCTACCACCTCTACTGTTAAAACCACATATGTTCAAGTTGAATGATAATAATAATATAATAATAATAATAATAATAATAATAATAATAATAATAATAATTAATAATAATAATAATAATAATTCTGCCATGAGTATTTATTTAAGGGAGGGGGGGCATACAGTCTTTCATTCGTTGTGTGGATCAGCAGAGAAATAATGTCCGTAAAGACGGTGATTGTCGCTTAGCAACGGAAGACGCTGGGGTTGACAAGTCACCGGGACTACTACCCATGCAAGTGAACGGAGCGTTCCACGGCATCAAGAAGAACCGTGTAATAAGCGTGGCATAGATTTCTCCCTCAGATTAGGCCAATAAAACCAATGATAAAATAAAAAATAAAAAACATTCCGATCCAAAGGCCCGGCCCGAGGATAGTGGTGTTGTGGAAATATCGGCCCGACCCGGCCTGCGGGTCGGTTCGGGCTCGGGCAGAGATTCTAAACACTGACTGGAACTACTTAGCAGGTGTCTGTAGGCCTATATCAGGAGTTGATGCACGCCCTGCAGCTGATCAGAATACGATTAATCCCCCAGACCATGGTATAAACAATATTATTCACGAGTTATAATCATATATTACATAACGTGACAGTGTCACGTATTTTCGTGAGACCGGGTTGCCTGTACGCCGGCCATTATCACCTGAAGGCGATAATGGCCGGCGTTCTATACATTATTCCTTACATAACCAGCAAAGACAATGGTTTTATACCCTTGATTTAAACGGTATGCGAGCTGCTGTTCAGCAGTCCATAGCAAACACATAGCAGCATCTATGTTATTATGTGGAGACGACTGAAATATTTCTTCGTCATAACTATCAAACCAAACATCCTTCACATTCGCCGAGCGAACGATTATGAAAGTAAAAATGCAACATTTCTCGCTAAAAATGTTTACATAAACACTTTTAATGGTGTTATTTTGTCTAAAATATCATATTTTTCCACCCAGAATAAAAAGTATGTCTGCCATTTTCACAGAAAAATATCCTAAAAACTATCCAATAGGAAAGATGCTCAAAGCGTCTATCCGTGACGTAGTCGGGCCCATTCAGAATGCATTGGTTAACATTTCGTGATGCGTTTCACGAAAAAAGTCGAACAATCGTACTCTGGGACAGTGGTTTTCAAAGTGGGGGCCGCCAGGGGGCGCTGGGGGGCCTCAGGAAATCAGAGGGAAGATGACAAAAAGTGCAAATATGAAAAGAAAATTAAAATTATATATTTTTAAAAGAAATATAAAAGAAATATTCGAATTATTTTAAAATCATTATTATAAAATATAACATAATATAAAATTGTCATTTCGTGACGTCATGAGGTCATTGTTGTTGACCGTTGACCCGGTGGTTTGCGCGCCATCAAGCTGCTTTGCTCCTCGAACTCCACTGGATAAGTGGAGTTCGAAAAAAATGACATTTAACTTGCCACTGATTATGTCTACTATCAGAAATGTTTCTTCTGGACTCAGATGAACATTTCATTTCTCAAAAAGTAAATATCTTCTATCATTTAGCTTATAACTCAAACCACTCTAACACTGCATCACACTGGACTAGAACCAGCAACCCTCCAGACTGAGATACAACTGGAACTATTGATTGAATTTATTTCAGACATTCAAATACAAATTAAACATGTGAAAAATACAAAACAAAAAGAAAAGCACAATAAATATTTAATAAATTAACTTTCTGTGTTCCTCATCTTTTTATATATCTATAAACAATTTTCTTTTTTATGGCACTATATTTGATATTTACAATCCATACATATACAACTTAAATATACTATATATTTTATAATTTATATATTTTATACAATCCATATATCTACATATATATATACACATGTCTATTTTTATAATTTGATGTACTATATTTAGACTTTATATATATTTTGTATTGATTTATAATCCTAATGTAGTTTGGTAAAGTATGTTTACAATTATACATGTAACACTATATATATACTATATATATATATATATATATATATATACTATATATATATTATATATATATTATATATATATATATATATATATATATAATATATAATATATATATATATATATATATAAATATATATATATATACACACACACCACATATTTATATCTGAACTGATATGATATGTACATATATTATATATATACACATATTTATATCTGAACTGATATAATATGTACAGATATATATATATATAATATATATATATATATATATATATATATATATATATATATTATATATATATATATATTATATATATATATATTAATATATATATATATATATATATCTCTCAGTTCAGATATAAATCTATCTGAACATAAGGCTGTCTGACAGTCTGAGAATACCTACTCAGGACCCACACAAGATGGCGGCTCCGTTTGCCGTGGCTGAGAGGGGCGTGGCGTATCTAGTGTTCTATATATATCTATGGTATATATGCCTTCGCGCTTGGCATATGCATACTTGAGTAACTGGTCCGACAGGCCTGCTATTATAGTAGTAAGATATACAGTATGTATAATATAATGTTGTTATGAAGACTGCCCAACAACCCCAGGAATTGACGTTGTCAACCTCCCTGATCACAGTGGGCAGGGGTTCAGGATATGATTTCCATATACTTTGATATTTTTTTAGTAAAAGTTGTGTAAATGTGATGTCTAAGACATAAAAGGTCCAAAAGCAAATAAATGTGAAGAATGTTTTGGCTTGGATTAATTGGATGAATTTTGCCTCTTATGATCTCTATTCTGTTCATTTTTTATTCTGTTCTAGGATGTCTATTGACTTCCTGGCACATTTTTGACTTTCCGGTTCTTTAAGTACAGCTTCACATACATTTAGCTTAATTTTGTGGTGCCATACCATTGACCAATTTTGTGGTAAAAAAAACGAGTAAACATCGGTGCATTGGCCACAGCACATACAATTTTTTTCAAATCCAGTTGCCCTTTTGTGGTTCTTTTAGGAATCCCTCATGTCATAGATTTAACTATTTATTTCATGAAATGGTCATACAATATAGCTTGACAGAATGGTTCCACTCTTTAATGGTGATCCCTTTTGTAGGATCTAAAGCATGACAAACAGATGTTGGATACAGAACACCATCAGCATACTAACAGTTCACACAGGGAGCACTATACAATTCCCCATGGGATACTTCAGATCTCTCTAAGTTCTCTGTATGGATGGCATACAAAAAGTAAATTGGACTGCGTTAGCCATCAGCTAATAGGCAGCCCATGACTAGAGTGCCCCACCAGTACCAGCAACACCCATTAGATTAAAAACAATGTTTAGTGACTTTCACAGTCAGCGTACCACCATGAATGATGAATAATATCACAATTAATATCACTATTTTGGGATTCCATGACCAAAAATAAAATATTTTTAATGATGCATGAATTGATATAATCAGAAACAGTTTCTTTGGTTTCTTTGAATTTCCAACCATCAAACCATTCCAGCCATGAGGCCTTTCTTTTCATGGCCCGCATCTTCTGGGAGGCCTCAACATGAAACCACTGTCATTCTGCAAACAGTTTTGTGTCCGACATGTCAGACCAAAAGATGCGACCAGAAACAATAATTTGAAATGCTTTCCTGAACCAGCTGTAAAAGAAGGCATACACCAATGGGTTGATGGTGGAATTCAGATACCCCAGCCACACAAATGTGTTGAACAAGGCGGGCGGAACGGAGTAGCCGATGTGGGGGTCGATTATGAAACAGAGGAAAAACGGCGCCCAGAATGACAGAAACACGCCCATGATGATGGCCAGCGTTTTGGTGGCTTTCCTCTGGTGCTTTTCCACCTTGGAGGACCGGGTTTTTTGTAGGCCTATGGTGCGCACTTGTCTCTGGGCCACCATGTAGATCTTCAGGTAGATGCCCAACATGATGACCCCGGGGATGTAGAAGGCGATTATGGCCGACAGTGTGCCAGACACCCCAGTTGTCAACATAACGCACCCTCCTTCACACGCCACATTGTTATAGTAGAACTCCTCCATTCCCAATATATTCAACTTTAGAAAGATCATCCCAAAGCCGACTACAGCAGAGACACACCATGTGACCAGGATCATGATGAACTGCTGTTGTGGAACCCGTTATCTTACAGGGGTAGATAATAGGGTGGCACACGGCATAATAGCGGTCGATGGATATAAAGGACAGGTTTAAGATGGACGCGGTACACAGCAGGATGTCAGAGCTGGTGAATAGCTTGCATAATGTCTCCCCGAAGTACCAGCAGGTCTCGACAGAATAGACCATTCCGGGGAACATGACTAGCACCCCCAGAAGGAGGTCGGACACGGCCAGAGATAGGGTCAGATAGTTGGTGGGTGTGTGGAGTTGTTTGAAGTGAGCGATGGCCACGATCACCAAGAGGTTACCCAGGACTGTTAGGACCACCGCAGTCCCAAGGGTCAAGTAGAGGATGGCACGGACAGTGACAGGGTAGACCGTCCTCAGACACGAGCCATTCCCGTAGCAGAAGTCTGGCTCCATCGGCCTGGGAGTGGGGGTGAAAGGGGGGAGAGAGAGGGAGGGAGGAAAAAAGGGAGGGAGTAAGGGAGTGGAAGGGCATGGCAGAGACAGGGTTCTAGTAAATTAGGTCATACGTTTATCCGCTTTCTGAAAAAGATGGGGATTGAGGGATTTGAAGGACCTGAGTCAAAACATAGATTGGACATTTGAACCTTGTGCAGAAACATGTGTCATTGAACTGGTATAAAATTCAGATGATGATGGCGCATTTAATAATAATATTATGAGAGTTATGTAATTTGTTTGCCATCATAATCAATCAAGGATTTGACAGCTTTGATAGCGTTTAGAATAGACCATACATTTTAATTTTGCTGAATGCAGGCCATCATAATTTTTTTCAATTTTCTCCTCATTGTACTTGTTAAACTAGTCAATAATGTTTATTTTCACAATGTTGCAGTGGGAACTCTTTGTAGCCCAATCCATTCCATGACACAATCATTAGTTAATTGTTACTTCTTACTTTACACGTTAGTTCTGTTTCTATCAGTGTTCTATAAATGTAGAGCCCATATACAATCATCAAGTATTTTATCAGGAGAAGCTTTCATAGACTACAAATAATGCAATGCGTATGTTTTTTTCCATTGTTCAGTGAGAAACCACCAAGGATGGATAATATCTGGCACATAGTACTGCATTCATCCACCACAGCAATAATTGGAATTTTGACAATGCTTAAAAATATGAAATGAAATATACTTAATTTGCTTACGTTTTTTCGAAATATTTAGGTTCTTCATAATACAAATATTTTACAAATTGTTCAAATCGTTATGTCTCAAACAAATAAAAACAATGCTTGACCTAAAACCTGTCCTATTTAAGGAATATCACAAAGCAGTTAGTGGAGATAGGTCCATATTATTCAATAAAGACTTCCATTAACCTTATGTATCAAATATAAACTTGTAAATCAATGAGTTTAAAGTGTAATGAAGACTAATGTGGGGATTACCTCAGCTGCAGAGGTATACTCAGTGGATACTAGCAGGATGGGTTTATTTATATTGTCATTTCAAGATGACGACAGGGTCAAAACAGTCAGCCACTGCTCTGACAGGGCCATTACCCTCGACTCTGTGGCCAGATGCAAAAATATCTAAGGAAAGAGCTGGGATTGGCAACATGGAAAATGTTGAGAGGCAGGATGTGTTGAGAGAGACATAAGGACCACACATTTTTTTGTTGCAGTATTTTTATTAAAGAAAAACGATTTCTAAATGTTAACATTTCATCAAACCTTACCACATAAGGGGTTTAAAATGAATGAATATATGAAGTTGCTATTTCTTGTGAAAGTTTCCCATAGGTGTATCCACATTATCTGAAGATGCTTGGTAAACAAAATTATTGCCCAAAATGAATTATATTACAATCAAAACAATCTACATAACACACACACACATTTTTTATCATGTATGCATAACACACACATTTAACAGTAGAGTTTATCAACTGTATTTCATGAGTTAGTTAGCTTTTTTTGGTATTTTATGTGAAATATTCCTGAGCAAGACAGCGCATCAGAAAAAAGAATATCATAGATTAAATGCTGTGGGGAGGATTTTTTTTGATGAAGGTTTTGTAAACTTTATATATGCATACATCGCATGGTAGACAGCATATACATTTTCAAATACAGTTGCTCTTTTTGTAGAAGATGATAAACAATGCTTCAGGCCTTTCACAATCAGAGTCAAAAATGCCATCAGGATAAATACAACCAAAATTAGTATTTTGTAACTTTTTTCGGTATTCCATGATGAAATATAAAACCAGATAAAATGGGATAATTCATTTGAATTTCCAACCATCTGTAAATAAGCATTCATTTTATTGGCCACACACCTTCTGGGAGGCCTCCACATGAAACCACTGTCACTCTGCAAACAGTTTTGTGTCTGACATGTCAGACCGAACGATCCTACCGGAAACAATTATTTGCAACGCCTTCCTGAACCAGCTGTAAAAGAAGGCATACACAAACGGGTTGATGGTGGAATTCAGAAACCCCAGCCACTTGACTGAGTCAAACATGGCAGGTGGAATGGAGTAGCCGATGAAGGGGTCGATGATGTTACAGATGAAAAATGGCATCCAGAAAGACAGAAACACACCCATAATGAAGGCCAGTGTTTTGGTGGCTTTCCTCTGGTGCTTATCCACCTTGAAGGCGCTCGTGTTCTGTAGGCCTATGGTGCGCACTTGTCTCTGGGCCACCATGAAGATCTTCAGGTAGATGCCCAGCATGATGACCCCGGGAAGATAAAAGGAGATAGTGGATGACACGGTGCTCGTCATCACAGTCTGAAACAAAAAACACCTTCCTTCACACACTACAATGTTGTCGTACATCTCAATTCCTGATATGTTCCGCTTCTTGAAGAATATCCCGAACCCGACCACAAGCGAGACACACCATGTGACCAGGATCATGACGACTGCCGTGTGAATCGTTATCTTACGGGGGTAGAGCATAGGGCGGCATACGGCATAATAGCGGTCAATGGATATAAAGGACAGGTTCAAGATGGATGCAGTGCACAGCAAGACGGCTGAACTGTTGTAGAGCTTGCAGTACATCTCCCCAAAGTACCAGCAGTTCTCAACGGACTCAATCATGCCAGGGAACATGACCAGAAGCCCCAGGAGGAGGTCGGTTACAGCCAGGGAGAGGGTCAGGTAGTTTGGAGGTGTGTGGAGTTGTTTGAAGTAAGCGATGGCCACGATCACGAAGAGGTTACCCAGCACCGTGAGGACCACCGCAGACCCCAGAACCACATAGAGGGCTGCGCGGACAGTGACAGGGTAGACCGTCCTCACACATGAGTCATTCCCGTAGCAGAACTCCGGCTCCATCAACCTGGGAGGGGGGAGGGGAAGGCAGTGGAAGGGAAGGACATGGGAAAGACAAGGTTTAGGTCCTTCTTTCCACAACCTGAAAGAGACATTATGATATCCCATAGATATTATCATGGGTGGGGGATTATAATCGTCATGTACTTTATCAGACCATACCATAAATAAAATTTAAAATATTGTTATTCAAAATATATATAATAATGTTACTATTGTTTTTTTATCGATTGTTCAGTGAAGAATATCCAATTCTTTACTGTTAATAATATATTGGCACAGCGTTCACTCATGACAACAAGTTATTATCAGCTCATTCACATCCAACATATGTACAAGTTGCTAAGTATTCCTCAATTAGTGAGCATAAGTAAAAGTCATGGTACAGTCCTTGATTATAAACCACTACAACATGACATAAGGGCTTTATGAATTGTTTGTTTTATGTTGTAGTTGGTTATAATTAAGGCTTTTGGCATGACTTTTTTGACTGGTGGACTGGTTTTACAGTCCCTGCATATGCTATTGTCACTTGAATTGTTTTTGCAAAACATTTACTCATTAAAATATTCTTCTCGATTTCTCATCTTTCGACTATAGGATAGGGTTCTTCAACTAACAAAAATTATTGAAATAGTTAAAGATTTTCTCACACAAATAAAATCAATACATTTCCCAGAACCTGGCTTATTTTAAGGAATGTCACCATGTATTTAGTTAAGATAGACATATTATTTAATAACCATTTCCATTCATTTTGTGCAGAATTTTTTTCCTTCAGAGTAAGTAGTTTAAAGACAAGATAAAGCCATATGTCGGGCTTACCTCTCTCAGATGAAGAGGCAATCTCAGTGGCTTCTTGCAGGATGTGCTTTATATATATACATCATTTGAAGATGATGACAGGGCCAAAACATCAGCCACTGGGACAATGTTGAGGGCAAGATGTATTGAGAAAGAGAGACTTACACCTTTTTGGGGCTGAATTTACTAGATTTTTTTTTAAAATATCTCTTTAAATCAATAGTTATCTTTTTGTTGACCTCGCTGAAGGGAACAAGTTGCGTTGGTTTATTTTGTTCTATGTCAAACTAAACAAGACAGTGTTAAAAAGAACATTGCCCATCAGTATAAGATAAAGAGCTTATCATTTAAATGAGGTTTGAATTGAAATGTAGGGAGGAGTGAGACATAAGGCCCTATCTTAGCATCCAGCGCAATTGACTTTCTACACTGACGCATGTGTAGTTGCTAGTTTGCAACTGTCTGGCGCAGAGCGTTCGTCTCCCTCCACCGCCACGCGTCGGTAAATGAAGAAATGATCTTGTACCCCAAGGGGCGGTCTGGCGAAAGGAGGAGGCGGGTTATGCCGCAAACGTTCCCTGGTGCCATTTGCAGTTTCAGAAAACAATTCCACCACAAACCAGGAAATACCTGGTTTAAAGTCAGTGGCACGTTGTTCAGATGCTATTTTAAGGGCGCAAAGAATAAGTTGTACTTTTAAATCAAAAATCGTACAGCAAACACATATTTTCTTGACACAGACATCGTGTACAAGCCCATAACTTTTGGGATTGATGAATATTTGATCGTGAGAAAACATTGTTTTACCGCGAGTGAGTGTTAAAAAGAATGAATGAATGCGGGCAAGCTTAAAATAATTAAAGGTCACATATTATACCACCAGGTGTGAGTGTGATTAGCCCTACAAGCCGTTTCAAAAATCTGCCCCATATGACATCACTAGTGGGCGTGTCCACCTAGATCGGTGCTGGATAGATCAGTCCACCAGCCTCCCCAGTGGACTGAAGTAAACATTGCTCATCTATCCAGCACAGATCTAGGTGGACACGCCCACTAGTGATGTCATATGGGGCAGATTTTCGAAACGGCTTGTAAGGCTAATCACACTCACACATGGTGGCATAATATGTCTCCTTTAATGATACACACAATACATTAACAAACATTGTTTCTTACCAGTATTGTATGCATTATCGTTATCGACTAATATGCATGGGTCCCCCGGTTAATTTACATTGCCATGGACTGTATTATGTGTTACGTGTTTAGTTTGCATGTGTTTAAACAGATGGACGTACACACGCGCACCCGCATTCATTAAGTAGAATCACATTTACCGCATATCATATGTGTGTTAAGTTTTCTTTGCCAAAATTTATTTGAGGACTCATCATTTCTGAAGTTGTGGAATAAAACGCCATTCCACGTGGGAATTAGGCCATAGTATTTGGCCATAAACTGAGCCATTTGAAGTTTGATATTCATGTGGTCATGCATCTGTCTCATCGGAGACAGTAAACGCGCTGTCAAAATATCAACTTGTCAGGTTCAAATACGCTCGTGGCTCTTAAAGGGGATGGGAGTTGGCACTCTCATTGGTTTATTGCACGTTACGCCCAACCATACCTACGGGTAATTAGGCTACTTCAGATCAACCCTTTTCAGATTTGCGCCAGGCACAGGACTCATTTATCCGCCGGTAAAATAGCAACATCGCCATAGAACCGCACACAAAGCTACTTGCGTTTGGCGCTTCTCACTTGCGTTTCAGACCGTTTAACGTACATTAATGGGAGCGCTTCCTATCAAAAGTACAGTAACGGGAGAGCGTCCTATCGAAAGTACATTAATGGCCCACGCAAGACAAGATCAGTCTGGCTTACAGACTCCCTTCACTCAAGAAAGGACCCATAAATTGGATTGGGAAACTTGAGGCGATCACAACCTACCAAGGACAAACCTCTCTGTCCGTGGATGAGCCGGATGTGCTATGTTGTGTATATTTTTTCATTTCAAGATGACGACTGTCAAAATGACTGGGCCACTTTCCAGTGTGGACAGATGAAACAACAATCACTAAGGAAAGGGCTCTGAATAGCAACATGTACATGTTGACACTTTGGCGTCGTATATTTCATTCTAAATGTTAACATTTTCATTTTTAAATCCATACAGGCTGCCTTGGCAGATAATATATATTGTATGATATAGATATCTATGGATAATATGATATTAGAGCTCCAGGCTCCTCCCGGAGCAACCGGAGTGTTCTAGAATATTTACAGAACATGGCCAAAGCCTGTGTGCATGGTACCGCGAGGAATACTTAGTGACTAAAAGAAGGATTTGCTTTATATGTAATCTTTTCTAGATGCCGTCAGGATCGAAAAGTCAGCCTCTGCTCTGAATGGGCCATTTCCCCAGACAATGTGGCCAGATTCAAACACAAACCCTCAGGAAAGGGCTTTAAATGGCAACATGAACAATGTTGCCATTGCAAGATGCGTTGAGCAAGAGACACATCACGACTACACCATTTGGCGTTGTGTTTTTATTGCTTTATTAAATTCCTACTTAACCTTCTCTTACCTTGCTCAAAGGACAACGTTGCCTTCGTTCATTTTGTACAATGTCTAAAACAATAACAAGCCCATCAGTTTAAGATTAAGGACTTCAAATGGAAACGTAGGGAAGATTAAGATAAATTCAGATCTTCCATAGATTTCTATGCAGATTTAATTTATATTTTGGCACTTAAGAACAACATTCATATATAGCCATAGACCAATTTAAGTTGATTTAGCTACGTCTAAAACAGTTGAATTACCAGAGGACGGCTCTGCCGTCCTCCCATTAACTCCCATGTTAAAAGTTTTAAAATTAGAATATCTTACAAAGTATAAAATATTTAAAAATCTTATCTTACAATTTAAGTTTGCTCACTCCTTCAAAAAAAGAAGTGCGTAATTCCAAGCTAATATGAACATTTTAAAATTCGAATGGAGTCTCTAGGTGAGAAATTGAGGAAGGAGATAGGTCCCAAAGTTTGAAGAAAGAAAGAAAGAAAGAAAGAAAGAAAGAAAGAAAGAAAGAAAGAAAGAAAGAAAGAAAGAAAGAAAGAAAGAAAGAAAGAAAGAAAGAAAGAAAGAAAGAAACATGCATGCATGCAGCACTCATCTAATTAGTAGCCGACTAAAACTTATGAGGGAAAAAAAAAGGAAAATGATTCAGTGGTGGCACGGCTGACAGGTTCAAGATGGACGCGGTGCACAGCAAGACGGTGGAGCAGTTGTAGAGCTTACAAGTTTAACACCATACACTTAATTAAGCATTTGTAAAGACACAACACCAGGAATTTCTGCGAGAGAAACTTGAATAGTATGGTTAAAGCATGAATAGTACCTTAATTAATACCAGAATTGGCTGGTTTCGGGTTTAATGAAATTGTATTTATTTTAATGATGACTGAACTGATTTAATGGGACAAACATTTGCAATTTATCAGTTGATAAGCCTTTATTTTCATGGCCCCACATCTTCTTGGAGGCCTCAACATCAAACCACTGTCACTCTGAGAACAGTTTTGTATCTGACATGTCCGACCGAAAGATGCGACCAGAAACGATAATTTGAAACGCCTTCCTAAACCAACTGTAGAATAAGGCATACACCAACGGGTTGATGGTGAAATTTATATATCCCAGCCAGACGAATGTGTCGAACAAGGCGGGCGGTACAGCGTAGCCGATGAAGAGGTCGATGATGTTAAGGATGAAAAATGGCGCCCAGAAGGACAGAAACACACCCATGATGATGGCCAACGTTTTGGTGGCTTTCCTCTGGAGCTTGTCCACCTTGGAGGAGCTGGTGTTCTGTAGGCCTATGGTGCGCACTTGTCTCTGGGCAACCATGTAGATCTTCAGGTAGATGCCCAGCATGATGACCCCGGGGATGAAGAAGGAGACAATTCCTGATATATTCGTCTTCCTGATGAACATACCAAAGCCGACCAGAGCAGAGACACACCATGTGACCAGGATCATGACGACTGCCGTGTGAACCGTTATCTTATGGGGGTAGAGCATTGGGTGGCACACAGCATAATAGCGGTCAATGGATATAAAGCACAGGTTCAAGATGGACGCGGTGCACAGCAAGACGGTGGAGCAGTTGTAGAGCTTACAAAACATCTCCCCAAAGTACCAGCAGTTCTCGATGGACTCACTCATGCCGGGGAGCATGACCAGAACCCCCAGAAAGAGGTCGGTTACGGCCAGGGAGAGGGTCAGGTAGTTGGTAGGTGTGTGGAGTTGCTTGAAGTGAGCGATGGCCACGATCACAAAGAGGTTCCCCAGAACCGTGAGGACCACCGCAGACCCCAGGACCACATAGAGTGCTGCGCGGACAGTGACAGGGTAGACCGTCCTCGCACATGAGTCATTCCCGTAGCAGAACTCCGCCTCCATCGGCCTTGGATGGGGGGGGGGGGGGGGGGGGTAGGGAGGTAAGTGACTGAGGGAAAGGCAGTAGAAGGGAAGGGTGTGGGGGGGTTATGGCACCCAGATGCAAACAAAGGATCTTAGGCAAAAAAATACATGACACATACTGTATACGGAATACAATTCAGATGATGATAGCACTGTGGGGGTGTGTGTGGATGATGGCTACTTTAAACAGCTGGCCTGGCCTAGTATGATTGGACTCTGGGGCTGGATGAGGCTGCACACCTGTTGCATTTTGAGTAATCAGTGTGCACAGGCTAGACCAGGAATCACCACACACTCGGAAAGAGATCTCATCCATGCAGCACCAGGCCATGTGTGTCTTGCCTGGAGGAGCCCAATTAAAGCCACTTAGATGGAATGTAGGTCGCATGTAGCAATTGGCTTTGTTACAAGTGCACTGAATAAACATATTATGAGTTGCGTAATTTCATCTGCCATCATAATCAATAGAGAATTTGGCAGAGCTTTGCCAGTGTTTACAATATACAATGTTTTTGCCATGCTTCAGTGATAAAAGACAGCGAAAAATGACAGGAATGATGGACTGTTAATAATATCTGGCACATCGTACTCTATTCAGTCATGACAACATGCAATTTTCAGGCTGTTCCCACCCAAAATATGTGCTTAATTAATTTGCTGAATATTCCTCATGCAGGTAGTAAAAAAAGTCATGCCACAATCCTTGTCTGTAAATTACCAGAACATCACATCCTATATAGGGGCTAAGTTAACTATATTTCAGTTGTAGTTGTTTATAATTAAAAGATTGTGGGACAACTTTTTTTGCTAAACCATAGAAAAACTGCCTCGTCTCTGCTTATCCTATCCACTGTCTTTACAGTCCCTGCACTTTAATATTGCCAGTATTATGAATGGTTTTGGCAGGACATCCATTCAAATTTACTTCTGAAAAGAAAATCCAATTGAGTAGGGTTATTCATTATACAAAAATAACTAAAATGGTAGATTAATTAAGATGTTTTCACACGCAAATAATATCAATACATTGTCCACAAAACCTCTAATATTTAAAGAACATCACCAAATTATAATAACTCTTTCCAATACTCTTATGTATCAAATTTAACTTGGAGAGCAAGTAGTTTAAAGTTTGATAAACCCTAAGTGGGGGCTTACCTCCGTCAGCTTGAGAGGAATACTCAGTGGCTACAAGCAGGATGTGCTTTATATAAGTTATCTTTTCCAGATGGCGTCAGGGTGAAAACAGTCAGCCTCTGCTCTGACTGGGCCATTTCCCTAGACAATGTGGCCAGATGCAATCACAATCTCTGGGAAAAGGCTGTAAATGGCAACGTGGACAAAGTTGACGGCAAGATGTGTGGAGAAAGAGACACATAACACCATAACCATTTGACGCTGTATTTTAATTACTTAAATTCATACTTTTTTTTACCATACTCAAGGGAAAATGTTGCCTTGCTACATGTGTACAATGTCAAACAAAATAACAAGCTCATCAGTATAATATTAAGGATTTGTAGGAAATATAGTTTGAATGAAAATGTAGGGAAGAGAAAGACACATTCTGATCTTCCATAGAATTATCCCCAGATTTGATTTATATTTTGTCAGTTAACAACATTCACATATCGCCATAGATCGATTCAAGTGTTTGAAGTCAACCATCATTCATGTTTTCCACTTTTCTAAGGTTCCTGCAGTTAAAGAAAGTGGACTCGAGTGAACCATGCTACATTATTGATTTTAAATGAACTATGGATGTCCTGTTCCGATACACAGCATTGGGGTCGGGGAGATACTTTCCGAGAATGCTGGAAACAACACAGAAAATATAATCCGTGCCACGCGATAACAACAATAGTAGCCAATTGGTTGTGTGAGAATGAGAGCTACCTGTACAATGTGAGAGCTACCTGTACACCTGTTGTCATGTCAGGTGTGGAAATATAACATCCTAAAATTCATAACGCAAATGATTCAGGTGTGGGTTTAACAGGGTTTAACACCATACACTTAATTAAGCATTTGTAAAGACACAACACCAGGAATTTCTGCGAGAGAAACTTGAATAGTATGGTTAAAGCATGAATAGTACCTTAATTAATACCAGAATTGGCTGGTTTCGGGTTTAATGAAATTGTATTTATTTTAATGATGACTGAACTGATTTAATGGGACAAACATTTGCAATTTATCAGTTGATAAGCCTTTATTTTCATGGCCCCACATCTTCTTGGAGGCCTCAACATCAAACCACTGTCACTCTGAGAACAGTTTTGTATCTGACATGTCCGACCGAAAGATGCGACCAGAAACAATAATTTGAAATGCCTTCCTGAACCAACTGTAGAAGAAGGCGTACACCAACGGATTGATGGTTGAATTGAGATACCCCAGCCACACAAGTGTGTCGAACAAGGCCGGTGGAACAGAGTAGCCGATGTAGGGGTCAATGATGTAACAGAGGAAAAACGGTGTCCAGAGAGACAGAAACACTCCCATGACGAAGGCCAGCGTTTTGGTGGCCTTCCTCTGGTGTTTGTCCACCTTGGAGGAACTGGTGGTCTGTAGGCCTGTGGTGTGTGCTTGTCTCTGGGCAACCATGTAGATCTTCAGGTAGATGGCCAGCATGATGACCCCGGGGATGTAGAAAGAGATAATAGCAGAGAGTGTGCTGGCCACCCCAGTCGTAAACAAAAAGCACCCTCCCTCACACGCCACGTTGTTATAGTAGAACTCCTCTATTCCCCAAATATTCAGCTTTAGGAAGATCATTCCGAAGCCGACCACAGCAGAGACACACCATGTGACCAGGATCATGATTACTGCTGTGTGAACCGTTATCTTACGGGGGTAGAGCAGAGGCTGGCACACGGCATAATAGCGGTCCATAGATATAAAGGACAGGTTCAAGATGGACGCAGTGCACAGCAAGACATCTGAGCTGATGAATAGCTTGCAGAACATCTCCCCGAAGAACCAACAGTTCTCAACGGAGCGAATCATTCCGGGGAACATGACCATCACCCCCAGGAGTAGGTCCGTTATGGCCAGGGAGAGGGTCAGGTAGTTGGTGGGCGTGTGGAGTTGTTTGAAGTGAGAAATGGCCACGATCACAAAGAGGTTCCCCAGCACTGTGAAGACCACCGCAGACCCCAGGACCAAGTAGAGGGTGACACGGAAAGCAACAGGATAGACCGTCCTCACACAAGAGCCATTCCCATAGCAGAACTCCGGCTCCATCGGTCTGGGTGGAGGACGGGGGGGGGGGAGGGAAAAAGAGAGAGAGAGAGAGAGAGAGAGAGAGAGAGAGAGAGAGAGAGAGAGAGAGAGAGAGAGAGAGAGAGAGAGAGAGAGAGAGAGAGGTAAATTAGTTCATGCTCTCCACAACATGAAAGAGACATTATTATACAATTGGTTGTGTGTGTTTGTTGGGGGGACGACGACGACGACACTCAATACCTTAAATGCAGGCCTTATGATTGATATGGAACGTTGTATTGCATTCAGTCATGACAACAAGTATTTATAAGCAGATTCACACCCAACATATGTGCTAACGCAAGTTGCGAAATATTCCTCATTCAGAGAACAAAAGCTTTATGCCATAAACTGTTCTCATAAACAACTACAACATGAGAAACTTCTTAAAAGCTAAATAACTTGTATTTTTGATGTTTAATGTTAAACCATAGAATACCTACGATTTCTAAATCTATTAAGTCTTAACAGTCCTTGCATGTTTAATATACAGTGATAACCAATAATATTAATTGTATTAGCCGGACATGGTTACAAGTATACTTCTGATAAAAATATGGATGTTTATTCATCATAAATTCATAATTCTTAGTTAAATACATTACGTTGTCACACAACGTTAGTATCAAGACATACCACCTTTCATATTTTAGAACCCCAACTATTAATACATAAAAACATGTAATATTTAATAACAATTAACCTTATTTATATGTAACATATGTACAGTATGTTTCATTTATGTGGGGCTTACCTCAATCAGCTGCAGAGGTAAACTAAGTGGCTACTAGCAGGATGGGCTTTATATAATATACCATTTCTAGATGACGACAGGGACAAAACAGTCAGCCACTGTTCTGACTGGTCCATTTCCCTGGACTCTGTGGCCAGATGTAATAACAACTTCTGAGGCAAGAGCTGTGAATGGCAACATGGACAATGTTGACTGCAAGATGTGTTGACAAAGAAAGACATAAGTACCGCACCTTTTAGGCGCAGTATTTTTAATCTATATATTATCATTTTAATTAGTACCTTCTCAGATTCATGCTTTGGGATCTCAAAAAGATTAGATTGAGTTCAGTGTTATTTTGCCAGTTGAAAACAACTTCCATATGTGCAATGAACTTAGTCAAAGTATTTGAAGACAACCAATGTTTCAAGACAATTAAAATAACTGTTTGTCACTATAATTTCTTCACTTCTGTTCTCTATTCTTTCAGTTTGCAGTCTTTTAGGCGCTCTTGCTGATCTACTGCATGACCAGATCTTAAGGTCTTACAACCGTGGTCTTTCTCTAGACCGTGTGGGGTGCAAAAGGCTGAATTCTGACGCTGCCTCCTTGTTTAAGTGTGTCAGTGTCCTTTGCTGTCTTGTTGAAGTATTTGGCTTGTCTTTGTTGGTTTTCAATCAGTTGTTCCATTGTGTGCTTTATCTCTGGCTCCAGAAGATTGTTTCTCATTGGCCTGCATTCAGTCCTTGACTGGGTTGAGGTGATCCAGCACTGCCAGGTAAGGGTCTTAACCTGCTGCTTCAGCTCTCAGCAACACAATTTTTGCAGTTTTCATGGAATACTTTGCCTTACTGTTGCTTTGTTGATACCCAAGGGATGAGGTTCTGTGGCCCATTATCTGAAACAACAATGTCCCTGACACCCTACAGGGCAAAATGAGCATTGAGCTATTTTACCACAGTGCTTTCCAGAAATCTGTACCAATCTTGGCCCAGGGTCTGCTTGGTATGTCATGTGCATGTAGTGTCTCTTTCTGTTGTTTTATATCCACTAACCTGCATATGTCACACTTTGATATTTTGTCTTTAGATGATTGTTCATTCCTTGTCAGTAAACACATTATCCGACCCTCCTCAGGAATCCCTCTACCAAAGGGTGAGTGGAGGAGTGAATACGCCGGGTGATCTTACGTCTAAGTTAGTTGGGAATCATAGCTCTCGTGTATATTAACGTGTCCCCCCATTAACATACATTGCCATGAACTGTATTATGCGTTACGTGTTTAG
>OLKM01002299.1:33098-46174 GCA_900291075.1 Melanogrammus aeglefinus | reverse complement strand
GTGTGACGATTGAGAGCTACCTGTACAATGTGGAGCTACAGCCTGTACACCTGTTGTCATGTCAGGTTGCTGGAAAATATAACATCCTAAAATTCATAACGCAAATGATTTCAGGTGTGGGTTTAACGGGTTTAACACCATTACCACTTAATTAAGCAATTTGTTAAAGACACAACACCAGCGAATTTCTGCGAGAGAAACTGAAATAGGTATGTTAAAGCGATGAATAGTACCCTTATTTTAATTACCAGAATGGCTGGGTTTTCGGGTTTAATGAAATTGTATTATCTTAATTGATGACTGAACTGATTTAATGGGACAAACATTTGCAATTTATCAGTTGATAAGCCTTTATTTCATGGGGCCCCACTCTTCTTGGAGCCTCAACATCCAAACACACTGTCACTCTAAACAGTTTTTGTATCTGACATTCCGACCGAAAGATGCGACCAGAACAATAATCTTGAATCGCCTTCCTGAACCAATGTAGAAAGAAGGGCGTACACCAAACGGCATTGATGAGTTGAATTGAGATACCCCAGCCACACAAGTGTGTCGAACAAGCCGTGGAACAGAGAGCCGATTGTAGGGGTCATGATGTAACAGAGGAAAACCCCCCGGTGGGGTCAGAGAGACAGGAAACATCCATGCGAAGGCCAGCGTTTTGGTGGCCTTTCTCTTTGGTGTTTGTCCACCTGGACGGAATGGTGGTCTGTAGGCCTGTGGTGTGGTGCTTGTCTCTGGCAACCATGTAGCATCTTCAGGTAGATGGCCAGCATGGATACCCCGGGGAGTGTAGGAAGAGATAATAGCAGAGAGGATTGCTGGCCACCCCAGTCGTAAACAAAAGCACCCTCCCCAACGCCACGTTGTTATAGTAGAACTCCTCTAATTTCCCCAAATATTCAGCTTTAGGAAGATCATTTCCGAGCCGACCACAGCAGAGACCACACCATGTGACCGGTCATTGATGACTGCTGTGTGAACCGTTATCTTACGGGGGTAGAGCAGAGGCTGGCACACGGCATAATAGCGAGTCCATAGATTATAAAGGACAGGTTCAGATGGACGCAGTGCACAGCAAGACCATCTGAGTGATGAATAGCTTTGCAGAACATCTCCCCGAAGAACAACAGGTCTCAACGGAGCGAAATCATTCGGGGAAACATGACCCATCAACCCCCAGAGTAGGTCCGTTATGGCGGGAGAGGTGTCAGGTAGTTGGTGGGCGTGTTGGAGTTGTTTAATGGAAAATTGGCCACGATCACCAAAAGAGGTTCCCCAGCACTGTGAAGACCACCGCAGACCCCAGGACCCAAGTAGAGGGTGACACGTAAAGCAACAGGAGTAGACCGTCCTACACACAAGGAGCCATTCCCATACGAACTCCGGGCTCCATCGGTCCTGGGTGGAGGACGGGGGGGGAAGAGAAAAAGAGAGAGAGAGAGAAGAAGAGGAGAGAAGAGAGAGAGAGAGAGAGAGAGAGAGGAGAGAGAGATGAGAGAGAGAGAGAGATGAGAGAGATGGTAAATTAGTTACGCTCTCCACAACATGACAAGAAGAACATTATTTACAATCTGGTTGTGATGTGTTTGATTGGCGGGGACGACGACGACGACACTCAATACCTTAAATGCAGGCTTATGATTGATATGGAACGTTGTATTTGGCA
The DNA here is from genome assembly GCA_900291075.1 of Melanogrammus aeglefinus. Lineage (NCBI taxonomy): Eukaryota > Metazoa > Chordata > Actinopteri > Gadiformes > Gadidae > Melanogrammus > Melanogrammus aeglefinus. The sequence goes on along the minus strand of OLKM01002299.1, from coordinate 44,502 downwards.
TGCAGTCATTGACAACAAGTATTTATAAGCAGATTCACACCAACATATTGTGCTAACAGCCAAGTTGCAGAACTATGCCTCATTCAGAGAACAAAAGCTTTTAGCTAAACTGTTCTCCATTAACACTACAACATGAAGAAACTTCTTAAAAGCTAAATAACTTTGTTATTTTTGATGCGTTTAATGTTAAACCATAGAATACCTACGATTTCTAAATCTATTAAGTCTTAACAGTCCTTGCATGTTTAATATACAGTGATAAACCAATAATATTAATGTATTAGCCGGACATGGCTACAAGTCTCTATACTTCTGATAAAATATATGGATGTTTATTTCATCATAAATTCATATATCCTTAGTTAAATTACATTTACGTTGTCACACAACGTTAGTATCAGACATACACCTTTCATATTTTAGAACCCAACTATTAATGCATAAAAACATGTAATATTTAAATAACAATTAACATTATTTTATATGTAACATATGTACATTATGTTTCATTTATGTGGGGCTTACCTCAATCAGCTGCAGAGGTAAACGTAAGTGGGCTACTAGCAGGATGGGCTTTATATAATATACCATTTCTAGATGACGACAGGACAAAACAGTTCAGCCACTGTTGTCTGACTGTTCCAATTTCCCTGGACTCTGTGGCCAGAATGTAATAACAACTTCTGAGGCAAGAGCTGTTGAATGGCAACATGGACAAATGTGACTGCAAGATGTGTTTGACAAAGAAAGGACATAAAGTACCGCACCTTTTAGGCGCAGTATTTAATCTATCTATTATCATTTTTAATTAGTACCTTTCTCAGATTCATGCTTTGGGATCTCAAAAAGATTAGATTGAGTTTCAATGTGTTATTTTGCCAGTTATGAAAACAACTTCCCATATGTGCAATGAACTTAGGTCAATAGTATTTGAAAGACAACCCAATGTTTTCAAGACAATTAAAATAACTGTTTGTCACTATAATTTTATCTTCACTTCTTGTTTCTCTATTCTTTCAGTTTGCCTCTACTTTTAGGCGCTCTCTCTTGCTGAGATCTACTGCATGACCAGATCTTTAAGGTCTTACAACCGTGGGTCTTTCTCATAGACCGTGTGGGGTGCAAAAGGCTGAATTCTGCGCTGCCTCCTTGTTTAAGTGTGTCAGTGTGTCCTTTGCTGTCTTGTTGAAGTATTTGGCTTGTCTTTGTTGGTTTTCAATCAGTTGTTCCATTGTGTGCTTTATCTCTGGCTCCAGAAGATTGTTTCTCATTGGCCTGCATTCAGTCCTTGACTGGGTTGAGGTGATCCAGCACTGCCAGGTAAGGGTCTTAACCTGCTGCTTCAGCTCTCAGCAACACAATTTTTGCAGTTTTCATGGAATACTTTGCCTTACTGTTGCTTTGTTGATACCCAAGGGATGAGGTTCTGTGGCCCATTATCTGAAACAAACAATGTCCCTGACACCTCTAACAGGGCAAAATGAGCATTGAGCTATTTTACCACAGTGCTTTCCAGAAATCTGTACCAATCTTGGCCCAGGGTCTGCTTGGTATGTCATGTGCATGTAGTGTCTCTTTCTGTTGTTTTATATCCACTAACCTGCATATGTCACACTTTGATATTTTGTCTTTAGAATGATTGTTCATTTCCTTGTCAGTAAACACATTATCCGACCCTCCTCAGGAATCCCTCTACCAAAGGGTGAGTGGAGGAGTGAATACGCCGGGTGATCTTACGTCTAAGTTAGTTGGGAATCATAGCTCTCGTGTATATTAACGTGTCCCCCCGTTAACATACATTGCCATGAACTGTATTATGCGTTACGTGTTTAGTTTGCATGTGTTTAAACAGATGGACGCACCACACGCGCACCCGCATCTCACTTCATTCATCTCTTTTAACACACACTCGCGGTAAAACAATGTTTTCTTACGATCAAATACTCATCAATCCTTAAGGTTATGGGCATGTACACGATGTCTGTGTCAAGAAAATATGTGTTTGCTGTACGGTGTTTGGCAGATGCATTGATTTAAAAGTAACAAACTTGTTACCGCTGTATCAGCTGTTCTTTCCCAAATAATTTACCAAGAATGTGTGGCTAGGTAGATGAGAGAAGCAAAGTGTATGCGCGAGGTGCACAAGCAACATTATGCATGCTCCCTTAAAATTGCTTCTGAACAACTCGCCACTGACTTTAAACCAGGTATTTCCTAATTTGTGGCGCAAGTGGTTTCTGAAACGGCAAGATAGCACCAGGAAACATTTGCCGCCCCTTGGGGCGCAAGATCATTCCCTAATTTACCGACGCGTGGCGCAGGAGGGAAAACAACGCTCTGCGCCCGTTACATACTAGCAACGACACATGCGCCAGTGATTAAGTCAATTGCGCCGGATGCAAGATAGGTCCCCATTGTATGTCATACTTAGTTATAGTACTGTAACAGACTGTTCTGTGTTTACGTGTGAAAAAGGAGGTGTGTCCCTCTGGTTTGCTGTAGGGGAGAAGTTTGCGGGGTGTTACGGCTGATGTGGTTCTGTGGGTGTCTCGCGGTCGGGTAAAATAAAGTGAAGCAGAGTTTGCTGCTGGATGCTATCTAGTCTCCTGTCCATTTATTGTTTTTCTATATTCCTACAGTATAGGCGAACCCAGAACGCTCGGCTACATTGGTGGCAGCGTTGTCCTTCTGTAAACCGCTGTTGGTGTTTCGTTGTGCGTTTAGTCTGCTGTGGCTCCGTGTCTGTGTTTATTAGCTTATTAGCTTCCCCAGTATAATAGCTGCGCGGTGCTTGGAAGACGGTGCGATACGTTGTCGACATGTGCCGTGCAGACAAGGACCCTTTTAAACCCAGTTTGAGCATGCTTTGCAGATACTCGCCGGGCGGAGATGTTAAGATCGACCTGCCTGCTCCTTTCATCGATCACGGAAGCCAGTCTCCTCAGCTGGGTGAGGCAGTTTGAGGTGGCCGTCAGTGCCACGGCAGGGGGCGGCTACAGCTGTATGGAAGAGCTGGTGAGGATTTTTCCTACTCGTCTCGGCAAGTCCGCTTTTCTGCTGTGGGACATCCTCCCTGATGCGACCAAGTCAAATTATGCTTCAATTAAAGAGAGGCTGGGAGCAGCATTTGGACAGAGACAGTGGACCGCTTCAGAGCCAGCCTGTCAGCCCGTGTGCGTGCTTCTGGTGAAAGTCTGGAGGTGCACACTGCTGATGTGAGCCGGCTGGTCGCAGAGGCATTTCCGGATTATGGTGATGTTGCACAGATGGAGGAGAAGTTTCGGCGCTTCCTGGCTGGTCTTGACCTGGCGTTGAAGGCCAAGTGTCTGGAGATGGCGCCACCACCTGGAGGAGGCTTTACACGTGGCAGAGCAATGTGAAAATGCCAGAGTGGCCCTACAGAGAGACTATGTGAGTACTGCTGCTGCTGCCTACGGTGGTGGGAGCCCATCTGTACAGTCCGTGTCGGTCTCTGAGGGTCTCCAGAGAGCTGTTTTCTGTCTCGTGGCTATCATTCAGATCCGTCTTGGATGCCCTCCACCTCTAAGCCGCCTGGGGGTAGAAGCCCTAGCCCGAACTGGTATGCCTGATTTGAGGTTGAGCCCAGGCTACGCGGCGTGCACTTCCTGCCACAACAGCAGGATGCTGACAAAGGTCGTTTGGGCCTCAACATCAGCCGGTGGATAGTGTTGAAGCCCAAATGCCAGCCACTCCTATGGTGGGCCCCTTGAGCCATGACTTCTCCAATGACATTGCTTGCATGGTGTATACTGGCCACTCAACTTCTTTCGTCAGGGGTGTGGTTGAAGGCGCCGAGGTTCCCATGTTGGTGGACTCAGGGACCTCGGTGTCACTGATTAGTGCAGTACTCCGTATTCAGTCCCTGCCCCTGCGAAAACAGGCCCCTGAAAAGAGGTATATTGACTCTTGGGCAGTTAAATGGACAAAAGTTAGACTCACATCTAGGTTAACCAGGTGAGAGTCAACACCTTCTACTCAGGAGTACTGGACCTCGTTCTGGCTCGATCATGCTGGACACACTACTTCTCCATGTGCTGACAGAGGAGATCTACCCAGTGTGTTCTGCTGGATGTTTCTCTTCCCCTGCTTCAGGGTGGAGAGTTGGTCCCAAGTTTTTGTAACGTGTCCCTCGCTGACGTCATGGCCATTCCTGAGTGAGGCCCTGGTGCCAGTGAACATTCTCACTCCTGCTGGAGCTGGTCAACCTGCTGCAGACTTCAAGGGATATCTGAACATTCCAGAAACAACGGGACTGGTGGTTGCTCGTACAGTGAACAGTGTGAGGAGGAAAATGGTTGTTGACCTCAGCCCGCATCCCTCAATTCTCACAGGGGAGGCAGTTGAACTCAAGCGGGGTCTACACCTGGGTGAGTTTTACCCAGTCGAAAAGAAAGACATTTTAGTGCCACCTTGTGTCGTCGACAATCATCCAGCTGTGCCGCCGGCTGCTGCAGGCACTGTCTCCTTGGAGGAGTCTCCTGTTATGGCTGAGCAGAGGACCAAGCTGGCTGATTTGCTGCAGAGTTTCACTGATGTTTTTAACCTGTGTGACAGAAACACCATATAAGGACTGGGGACCACCCCCCTGTGAAGCAGCATGCTTATCGTGTATTACCGGGGAAACGGACAGAGATTGAACGTCAGGTGGCTGAGCTGCTGGCTGATGGAGTTGTGGTGGAGAGTTGTAGCCCCTGGGCATCTCCAGTGGTGCTTGTGAGGAAGAAAGAGGGACAGTGGAGGTTCTGCATTGATTATCGTCGTCTGAATGCAGTGACGATCAAAGACTCACACACCCTCCCGCGAGTGGATGATAGCCTGGAAGCTCTAGCTGGCTTGGCCTAGTTCAACACGCTTGACTTTTCGAATGACTACTGGCAGGTAGAAGTGGCTGAGGAGGATCGCGAAAGACAGCTTTCAAGACCTTCATTGGGATGAAGTCAATTTTAGGATCCAGCTGGCGGGCCTGAAGCTGAATCCCAGGAAATGCCTTGTTTCCAGGGACCATGTCGTGTTTCTGGGCCGTCGTCTCCAGTGATGGTTTCAAGCCAGAAACGCGGAACAGTGATAAGGTGAGAACTTGGCCAACCCCCCGCACCCTGTCAGAGGTCAGGGCCTTTGTGGTTCTATGCTCCTATTATAGGAAATTTGTGCGTAATTTCTCCCAACATGCTGCACCACTGAACCGGCTGGCGGGGAAGAATGTGCCCTTTGAGTTGTCAGCTGAATGTGAGGAGGCGTTCACCTACCTCAGGCAAGTGCTTACATCCTCTCCGGTGGTTATGCTACCTAACTTTGCACTTCCTTTCAAGGCGTACACGACGCCTCTAAAGACTCTGTTGGGGCAGTGCTGGCACAGGATGAAGAGGGTTGTGAGAAGGTGATTGCCTGCGCCAGCCAGGCTCTCACACACACACACACACACTGCCTGCTTGAGGAAGCTATGGACTGAGTTTCACTGTCTGTCGGTGATTGAGGGGCTGCTGTGCCGCACAGCGTTGCCTGAAACACGGGAGAGAAGCAGATTCAGGCTGTTGTTCCTGCAGCCATGGTGCCAAAGCTCCTTCAGCAGTTGCATGGGGGGCCAGCTGCTGCACACTTTTCCGATGAACGTGTGTGGGAAAAGCCAGGCAATCCTGCTACTGGCCCTTCAATTCAATTTTATTTGTATAGCCCTTAATCACCATTACAGTCTCAAAAGGCTTAACAGGCCAAATATTTATGACACCCCCCTTTACCCAAGCCCCCGCACGGGCCAGAAAAAACTCCCTTGAAATTAGCAAGGAAGAAATCTTGAGAAGAAACGCATAGCAGGGGATCCCTTCTTCCAGGGAATGGGCAGGAGTGCCAATGGGTGGCCATAATTGACATACAGGTAAATACATGCACATCATAATTAAAATGGTGATGGGGTTTCTGGCCGGTTAACCATGAGGAGAGTCCAGGCATCCAGTCCAGTCACCGCAACACGCTAGAACAAACAGAATGGTGAATTAGAACGGAAAAGTACATCGGGGGAATGTATACTGTATTAACAAAAGCACAAGCAAACAGTAGTCTTCCCTTCACCATCTGTTTGTTTTTCACATTTCCTATGTTCCAAATGCAAGATTGTAGAGGATGGTGCGTTTTGAGCTTTCCTTCGAATAGCTCCACCAGAGTTCAGCTTCTCCCTGATCACTGGTGGCAGCCTATTCCATAGGGAAGGGGGCTCGATTGGCAAAACGCTCTCTGTCCAGCCGATTTCTTCTTAAACCTTTGGCAGTGAAAGAAGGCCAGCTCCGGTTGACCGGAGGGACCGAGAAGGACTATAAGGAATGATCAGGTCCTTCAGGTAGGATGGAGATAATCCATGCAAGGCTTTATAGGTTAGCAGTAGCACCTTAAAGTCCGATCTGAAAGTTATTGGGTAGCCAGTGCAGCAGAGAACAAGAATAGGTGTGTGATATGATCAAACCTTCTCGTTCTGGTCAGCAGTCTAGCTGCAGCATTCTGTACAAGCTGTAGACTTTTTGTGGTAGAGTTCGGTAATCCCGAGAACAGTGCATTGCAATAATCCAGTCTGGACAAAACGAATGCATGAATCAGTGTCTCTCATCCACTGCAGATAACATTGGTCTGATTTTCGCAATGTTTCTCAGATGGAAAAAGGCAATTCTAGTTATACTTCTAACATGTTGGTCAAAGCACAGTTGAGGGTCGAACAGGACACCAAGGTTTTTGACAGACGCACTCTGTGGGATGGCGAAGCCATCCAACCACAGTGAGATATCCTCAAACTCTTTCCGGTCCCGCTTCGAGCCGATAATTATCAGCTCTGTCTTCCCGGTGTTAAGCTGTAGGGAGTTTTGTGACATCCAGCCCTTTACCGCAGCCAGATAGTCCCCGGATCTACAGGAATGAAGAGCTGGGTGTCATCAGCGTAGCAGTGGAAACTTATTCCGAAGCTGCGGATAACTTCGCCCAAAGGAAGCATGTAGATTGCAAAAAGTAATGGACCAAGGACTGACCCTTGTGGCACGCCAAAGCATAATTTGCAATGCTTTGATTCTGAACCCTCATGAAGCACAAATTGGGTTCTATCTGTGAGGTACGATTGAAGCAAACCAAGAGCTGTACCCCCGAAACCAACATAGTTCAAGATGGTGAAGAAGAGTGCTGTGGTCGATCGTGTCGAACGCAACGCTTAGGTCCAGCAGCACAAGCATTGAGCTTGTATTTTTATCCAACGCAAGAAGGATGTCATTTCCAACTCTTGTAACAGCAGTTTCAGTCGAGTGGAAAATCCTGAACCACAACTGGAAAGGTTCAAACAGATTGTTCCACGTCAGATAATCGACGATTTGCTTTGCCACAATCCTTTCCTGTACCTTGGACAGGAAGGGTAGGTTCGATATAGGCTGATAGTTTCTGACTAGTTTAGGATCTAGGCCAGGCTTTTTGAGTAGCGGTTTTATCACCGCAGCCTTGAAATAAGAGGGAACAATTCCTGTTGAAAGCGAAAGATTCATAAGCGAGAGGATTGCAGGCCCCACCGTGGGAAGAAGTTCCTTAAGAACCCTGGAAGGGAGAGGATCCAACATACAAGTTGTTGGCTTAAATGCCTTTATCACCCTTTCAAGTTCCACAAGGGGAATTGCCTTGAACTCCAAGAGAGTTGCGTCAGAGTTCCCCATCCCACTGGGCAGGACCCCATCCTTCCCCACAGGATGTATAGGACAAGCCGCACGGCAGGCATCAATTTCCTCTCTAATTGATTGAATCTTATTCTTAAAGAAATCCATGAATTCACCTGCCACGATCGAGGAGCCTATGGTCTGAGTCTGTTTCTGAGTCAGACTCTTCACCGTGTCAAAAAGAAACTTGGGATTGTTTCTTTCCAGGTTGATGACACTGGAAAAGTAGGCGTTCCTGGCAATAGTCAGCGCACCCTTATAGGTGAGCAGACTGTTGTGCCATGCAAGATGATTGACCTCAAGTTTAGTCGAGCGCCATTTGCGTTCAAGGATCCTGCAGCTTCGCTTCATCGTGCGCGTTTCTGTATTAAGGGGTGTAAATTGTGTGACGCACAACTTGCAGTTTACTGATAGACTTACAAGGAATTTATAAGTCCTGGTTAGTCTAATTGCCTCTCACACTCAAGCCAGCTCCACCTCCGTCATTAGGACAGGTACACCCCCGGGGAGCCCGGTTTTGCGACTTTTTGAGCAAACGGAGCACTGGCACCAGGTTGTGAAGTAGCCTCTTCCAGGCTGGAGATTATTTCAAAAGGTGTTTTTTGACTGTCTTTGATAGTCTGATATTATTATAATATCATTTATAATACCATTTATTCGTTCAACTAGTTATGTTTAACACCAGATACTCAACACCAAAGCAGACACACCATCTTTTTCGTCTGGGAACAATTAATGTACGCACCTGTAAGTGCGGAGAGCAAAATTAGCGGATTGTGTAACTCAATGTGTAGAATTTAGCACAAGATATAGTATGTATGCAGGAGACTCGTATAAGAGGCGAGGGTGAGATAAAGTTTGATGATCGTGTGTTAAAGGATTGGCATGTTAGATACAACGGAATGAGTATAGCACGGGCAGATGTAGCAATCGTAATGGCACCACATGTCCGGCTCATGGATGTGGAGCATATTATGGAGGGTAGAATAACAATGATTAGAGTCAAGGTACATGGAGTAAAGCTGGCAATATACTCATGCTACAGTCCAATTGAAGAATACAGTAACTCTTCTAAGGAAAACATCCACCGGACATTACAAAGAGCCATGCTACAAATGAGAAAAGAACATCCCTCATACAAGATCATTGTGGCTGGAGATTTCAATGCAACCATTGGGCAGGACTGTAACCATGATACATGGAAAGGTGTTGGCCCCTACCATGATGAAGATCCCACTAGCTTCAATGGCACGAAACTCCTTGAAACTGCTGAGTGCAACCAGCTCCATATTTTGAACACTATGTTTGCAACAAGGTCCAATGAACATAGATGGACATTCCACTCTAACCTCGGGTATAAGCGTAGACTAGATTACATCTTAACGGACTGGTATGTAAAGCGTGCAACAATGAACTGCCGAGTCTACCCCATGCAAAGTCAAATTTTCTACTCAGACCATAGGATGGTGGTAATGATGACTGCAACCTTTCCAACTAGAAAGCAAGTACCCAGGATTTTCCCAAGACCCAAAACCCCTCCCATACACCCTGATTTTAAACAACTGAGGGATAACCCCGCTATCCAAGGCAAATATGCTGCCAAGCTCGACTCTATACTGCTGGGGGACGTAGGGAAGAATATTGAGATGGAAGATGTGGAGGGACTTGTGGGAGATGCGATTTTAACAGCGTCTAAAGAAACGATACCAGCATGTAGCAAGAAAGCGTTAGAGAAACCATTGACGCGTCAAGCCTATCAAGAACTATCGCGGAAATTCTTAGCTGAGAAGGACCCGGTAAAGAGAAAGTCGCTATACTATCAGACCAGAAAGATGCGTACAGAACTGAAGAATGCCTACTTCAAACCTAAGGCAGACCAACTGAATTTTGCGAGTGAACAAAGGGACACAGAACAGGAATTCCGGCTTCTGAAACAACACACTTCAATGGCACGGCTGAATAGACCACTTGTCTCAACTCAAAAACTCGAGGAAAACTTCATTACACAGTTTAGTGACCGTAAATGCGAGCCGCAACCCGAACTAGAACAACCGGAGTGCTAACCCCACATAGTGCCACCAGATGACACGCCCACGATTGATGACTCAATACCAGAACGTGGAGAAGTAGAGAACAGTGTAAAGACACTGAAGTATGGCAAATGTCAAGGGACAGATAACATCTATGCAGAACAACTAAAATACTCGCAGTCAAAAGGACTGATTAACTATATTGTGCTACTCATCGGTTTGATATGGTCATGCGCTTAGGTACCAGTAAAGTGGCTAACAGCAAGCATTACTTGTTTATACAAGAAGGGCCGGAAGTCATTGGCAGAGAACTATAGAGGGCTAAGTATAATAGCTACAATATCGAAAGTCTTGTCTGGGATAGTTGTCGAAAGGATACGGGAAGTATATGAACACATCCTCCTGCAGTCACAGTTTGGCTTCAGAGCCAACAGATCGACCACTGACGCCATATATGTACTACGTCATCTACTCGAGGATGCAAGGAGATCAAAGAGGCCACTGTTTATAGCATTTGTGGACCTGAAGGCTGCCTATGATTGGATTCCGAGGGATGCCTTATTTAAATGTCTAGAGATCCGACTGAAATCCCCTCGTTTGGTGTCTATACTACGCGCACTCTATACCGGTACGAAGGCATACGTGAAAGGAAGTAAGCACCTTTTTGACACATTGGTAGGATGTAGACAGGGAGCACTGGAATCTCCAATCCTTTTCAACATTTATATGGATTTCGTAGTACGAGTTGCCCGTCATGAAGTACTGAAGGAACGACCAGACTCAGGTATTAAGGTTGCATATTCTATCCCAAATGAAGTATCGCCACGGGAGTATCGCTCGAGAGCTCCATCTCGCGGGACTACCCAGGTAACGGAACTGTTATATGCCGATGATGAAGCAATTTTTGCCAACTCCGTAGTAGAACTGAAGACCATCCTAGAAATCTATGACCGGACTTTCACACGTTTTGGCTTGAAGATGTCGTACAGTAAAACCGAGACTATGGCCTTCAATGTTGATGACGCAATAAAGAACCATGAAAGTCTGATAAATATTAGCAATAACAAAATCAAGAATGTGGGAACTTTCAAGTACCTTGGGTACACGATTACCAATGACGAAGCAAAAACATCTCGCTTCCTTCATGCAAGGATTGGTGCTGCCTTCCAGAAGTGGGACGAACTTAAACATGTTCTCACAGACCGACGGATACGGTTATCAATGCGAGTTAGGTTACTGACGACGTGCGTGCGGTCTCGCCTCCTGTACAGCATCCAGGCTTGGGCACTTACGGAGGCAGAGCTTGATACCCTTGAGGTTATATGGACTGGGTTCCTGAGGAGAATGGTGAAAGGGGGGTACGTTCGAAAAAACTTTCCCAGAGATAGGGGAAGGCAAGGACAGACGGACAAGGATTTGGACTGGCGTTTTGAACTTTCGAATGATAGACTCCGGGAGATTACACAAACGCTACCGATCCGCAACTTCTGTTACCGGCAACATGTTAAATACATCGCTCATGTGTGCCGGTTAGAGAACAATACCTTACAAAAGCAAGTATTGTTTAACATTAAAAATCCCAGAAACGTCTGGAGCAAAATAGAAACAGTGCTTGGGGTTGATGTTACACAAGCTAGAAGAGCCATGATGTCGAAGACAGACATCCTGCTGCTGCTGGAA